>NNCF01134390.1:745-11216 GCA_002313205.1 Laupala kohalensis
TATATATGTATTTTTTAATACTCTATATTTTTAGTTGTTAAAATAAATCCCTTTGAAATTGAAAGAATATGATAAGAAGATAATGGTTTTACTAATAAGAAATTAAAACAAATTTTTAGAAAAAAAACTAATGAAGAGTGAATACCGTATTTTAAGGACTATGAGACGCACCTTAATTTTTAAGCAATTAAAAAAATTTATTATTAGATTGCAAAAACAGAGTAAATATATTCTTAGTTTATAAAACCGAACTGAGCTTTAAAATCCCTGAAAATCGTCATCTGAACTTTCTTCTTCCTCTTCATCGTTGTTCTCTTCATATATAAGATGGTCTTCACTACCACTGAGAGCGTTACTTATTTTAGTTTAGGGTTACGAGTTTAACAATATCTCCTCTCACTCTAGACCAAGACTGTTTTATCCACTGACACACTTGTCTGATTGTAGGTCGTTTTAAAGCTCCCTTCGGCGTGAATTCATGTTGGGTTTCATCCATCATCCATTTGTTCCAATCCTATCTCATATACACTTTAAATGGTTTATTTATCGAGACATCAAGAGGTTGCAATTGTAAAGTAAGTCATCCGGGAATAACGGCTAGCTCTGTATTTCCCTGTCTCAATTTCTCTTTCACAGAATTTTTCAAATGACTACTAAACTGATCTAGCACAAGAAGAGAACTCTTCTNAGTAAAGTAAGTCCTCCCGGAATAACGGCTAGTTCTGTATTTCCCTGTCTCAATTTCTCTTTCACAGAATTTTTCAAATGACTACTAAACTGATCTAGCACAAGAAGAGAACTCTTCTTCAATAATGCAACTTTCTTTCTCTCCCACACACTGTTAATCCATAATTTCATCCAACCCTTGTCACGTACGTGAACAACAACACCTGGCGGTATTTCACAAGGTTTTGGCATGGTTTTTGCGCTTGAAAATGATCATTGGATTAAGTTTAGTACCGTCAGGACAACAGTGTAGCGTATTTTTCATGTCCACTTGTTTTCATAGTTACAGTTTTAGCACCTTTCTTGGCAACAGTTCTGTTACCCGTCACATCAAATGTCAGAGGAGTTTCGTTCTTATTCGCTATTTGACTTAGTTCCACACTGGTTTTCTTTCGATGTTGAATAATAAAGCGATGGAAAGATAATATTTTCTCTTCTTACTCTTGTGGCATTTTCTGAGATATTTTGGTTTTGGTTCGCATGCTAAGTTTCATAAACCTGTAGCACCAGCCAACCCTTAAAGTCCACTGTAGCGTTAGCTTACGAGCGTGTATTTGAATCATTTTTGTATTAATTCCAATGACATTTTGACGGTGTCCTTGAATCCATTTCAATATGTCATCTTCTAGTTTTGACCATTTTGCATTCAGTCCTCTATTTGCACATTTCGTCTTCCTCATTTTTTTTTTCAGTTCTTCTTTACTAGCCCGCCAATGGCGAATGTTTTTTTCTGTTGGTGGAGGGCCAAAATGTTGCTCAGCTGCTCTGTTTCCATGTTTTTCTGCATATGCTTTTACTTTCAATTTATAGCCCGCATCATATGAACACCTGTTATTTTTTTCCATTGCGAAACTGTCTACTAACAAAAATATTGTACTGTTACCGATAAAACAAATCACATTCAATTCAAGTTCACTGGCACCGTAGACTGCAATGACGCATCATAAACTAGACCAGTGATGGGCAAACTACGACCCGCGGGCCAGATGCGTTCTATGTGCCTGAAATGTTCTATCTGGCACGCGCGGTATTATTCCTAATTTGACGAATAAAAAATAATACAGGCTATAAGAAAAATAAATATTTTCCTCTTTTTTCTTTTCTTTTGTTTTATATGAGTAACGACATACACATTTATTGACTTATCCTAGATATTGGTATGTTATGTTAAGAGTGAGAGGCTTTGACTGCTGGCAACTTTGTAGCGAAGGGTAGAACTGGCAACGGAGCCTCCTCGCAGTAGCTACCCCCTCCACCGCGACTAGATATTGTAACACGTTTCTTGATTCAGACCTGTCTTGGCATTGTTGGTTTACTAGTTTTACTCTGCATATTGTGAAAAATTTTAGCCCTCAGATGTTATCTAAGAAACGTAAAGTTGATTCTGAGTGCCGTGTTTTCAAAGATGAATGGACTTGGAAGTGCTTTTTCACAGTTTTTAGGGATAAACCACTAAGTCTCATCTGCAACAATACTGTAGCAGTCTACAAAGAATATAACATTTCACGACACTTCGACTCTGAGCACAACGATGTCAAGATTAGAGCCTTGACCGCAGAAGAAAGAAAACAAAAAGCAGAAGATCTGCGCAAAAAACTATCAAGTCAGCAAAGTATTTTTAATAAAGGAAATAGTTCTCAGCAAGCAACTACACATGCAAGTTATGTTGTAGCATAAAATATTGCTAAAAGTAACAAATCTCTCTCTGTTGGAGAGTTTATTAAACACTGCATGCTCAAAGTTTGCGATATTTTATGTCCTGACAAAAGAAAAGATTTTGAAACAACAAGTTTATCTCGGAAAACAGTGACTTCCAGAATTGAAGCAATAGATAGAAACATATTATCACGGAATCAAAGATTGGTCAATTTAAATTCTGCTCAATTACTATGGATAAAGGAAAGCTCTGATAAGCTCTGATATAAATGATACTGCACAGTTGCTATTATTTATAAGGGGTGTTGACGAAAACTTCTGTATTACAGAGGAACTAGAATTCACGAGGTCGTTGAAGGGAATTACAACAGGGTCATATATTTTTCATGAATTTACGGAAGGAATTTCAACTTTGAAAGTACCTATAAATTGCATATGAAGTATAAAAACAGATGGAACGAACAATATGACAGGGGAAAAAATCTGGATTTGTTGTGATCTTTAATGAAAAATATCCAGATAACAATGTTATATTTATACATTGCATCATACATCAAGACACCCTGTGTAAATCTGCTTTGGATATTAAACCTGTGCTTGACGTTATTGTGAAGCTGGTTAATGGTATTCGATCTCGAGGGCTTCCTCACAGACAATCTCGGGAGTTTCTAGAATCCATGCAATCTGAGTACTCTGATATATTGTACTACTCGAAAGTAAGGTGGCTTAGCGCAGAACGCGTCTTCGAGCGAGTTTGGCAGCTGAAAGACGAAATAGTGACATTTTTCCCTGAGAAACAGGGATCTGTAGAGTATAAAATCTTGGAAGATACTGCATGGCTTTCGGACTTTACATTTTTTACAGATCTTATCTGCCACATGAACAAGTTGAATGTCAAAATGCAAGGCAAAAAACAATTGATTGATGATAACTGGGGTCATCTCAAAGGTTTTAAACTACAATTTGTTCTATTCGCGAATCAGCTTGCTAAGAACGACTTGTCTCACTTCCCGAGGTTGAATTCAATAGCCCCGGTGATGAAGGAAAAGCTTAAGAGTTACGAAGATAGTCTGCGAAGACTCCATGGTGAATTTGAACGAAGATTTGAAGATTTCAGTGTCATTGAAAAAGACTTTGAAATTTTCAGTATGCCTTTTAACGTGAACTGTAAAACAGTGAAATCGGACTTGCAACTTGAATTGACTGAATTAAAATGTAACACTCACCTCCAACGATTGTTTCTTAATGTTCCAAAATTAAGAGTTCTACAAAATCCACTTGTCGAAATCCACTTTCCCAAATCTGATATCACATGCCCACAAAGTTACTGCTATATTTGCTTCATCATATATATGTGAACAGGTGTTTTCTACAATGAAACTTCGAAAGAGTTGCCTTAGAAACAGACTGACAGATGAGCATTTAACTTCTCTTCTAAGAATAAGTGCATCCCAGTTCGATCCAAATTATGAGAAACTTTAAAAAATGCAGTCACAGTTTCATTCATCACATTCTCCTTTATAATCTTTCAGTCATTAATAGGACTTAGTATCAAAAAATACAGGAATTTTGTAAAATGTATCATTTTTATTTTGTAATAAATTATATAGGCCCGCCTAAAGATTTTTTCCCTTTCCTTTGTCCCCTTCTTTAAAAAGGTTGCCCATCACTGGGCTAGACAATGTTCTGGGTTTGTGATGGCGAGGCGGGAGGGAGACAGTGTTAGCAAACTTGTGAATCCCCGCAACTCATGTTCGTCGCATCGGTGCACTGCTGCTGCCAGTTGAATCCAATGTTGCTAGGTAGAGATAGATTTCCTGCGGCATCGAATATATGGCCATTTTTTAGACTGGCGGGAATTTTGAATCAAACACTGGACTTTTTTATATTAATTTCGAGTATAAGACGCACCTGAACTTTGGAGGCAATTTTTTTAAAGAAAAAAGTGCGTCTTATAGTCCGTAAAATACGGTATTCGTATTATAGTGTTTGCAACTGAAGAGAGAAGTCAAGAACACTTGGGGATAATTAATGGGTCGCAGCAAAGAACCACGAGGACAAATAACTTCAAGGATAATTAAAAGGAAATCTATGCTTTGACTTGTCCTTCCGACGAGGTGGTTCAGATGAGTGAATTGAGGAAGAGAAGACTTAATTAAT
The DNA here is from genome assembly GCA_002313205.1 of Laupala kohalensis. Taxonomy (NCBI): domain Eukaryota; kingdom Metazoa; phylum Arthropoda; class Insecta; order Orthoptera; family Trigonidiidae; genus Laupala; species Laupala kohalensis. The sequence goes on from NNCF01134390.1 coordinate 5,288, forward strand.
GTAAAATATAGAACATCATTTCAAAAGCAGAGGAGAGGTTTCATTTTTATTTCACTCACTATTAGGTATTTTTAATATACATTCCATTGGATTAACAAAATCGTAATTTAAAAAAAAACAAAATTTGTTTTTATTACATAAATTAATAGATAATTGATGTGAATATTATTTGAAATGAGACATGATATTATGAATTTGGATCAGATTAGCTAACCTCCTAGAATCAAGGGCAGTCTCGGGTATCTAAATCAAATATAGACCTATTCTTCTCAACCAGCTTCGAGATGTGAAAATATCACAAATAATATTTATGTAATTTCATAATTTATGTAACATCATCATTATGTACATCCATACATCCGGACTTTGCTGAGACATGTACTAGACTCAGGGCATCATTTTGGAAATATAATGAATATTTTGGACGAGTAGAGTGAGGAAATTTTACTTCATAATTACAGTAATTAATGAAGCGTAATGTCAATATCCTGATAGATAATGCGAGTGAGACATCTTCTCAGGGTTTCATTTTAAATACTAGTTTTATACATTACATTAATTTATCTTGGTTTCTTTCAAGTCTTGAAGAGCGTGTACCAAAATTATGAACCCATTTCGATCATAACCTTTTTAGTTTCATTTGAAATACAAAGCATGATTAGATCTTTGGGATCTTAAATGTATAGATAATTGATGTGAAAGACAGAAAAAAAATGTAATCAAACTTTAGACGCAAAAACCGGAAGTAAAGTATTTAGTATTGTTAAAATATTACTTGCACTTAAGAAGTGTTGAGGAAAATGTCCATTTCCCTTCCTTTACTGTTTCCCATGATCAGATTAGTTGAAAATTATTCGTTCCGAGTATATATTTTTTTCGCGGATTTCATTGATCTGCATTAAACTTCATGCACTGTGACCGAATATTTCTTTCTCAAGTGTGGTTTCAGACCCATCTCGCTGTTTCACGCTTAGAAGGTGTAAAATGACATTAAATTTTGTTGTATTTTTGGTAATTATATTTTTTTCTCGTTTATTTCAATACGCTTTTACATTTATTACACAGTGAAGAAAATCGTGTGTGCTTATTTATTTTCAGTCATGACACGTTGATGGAAAGAGAGTATCTCATGAACTAATTGATTTGTTTATATGGTCTTTAATAGTAACAATTTTTATTTAAACATTGTTATGTATTTAGTTTTTTATTTTTCTTTAGACGGATGCAAAGGGGTACGAGTAATTTCACGTGATGTTATTTCTAGGTAAATGTTTCCGAACTAATGACGAGAAAATAACCTTAAATATACCACATAAACCTCCAGTCAAAATTTTTATAGAAGCCTCTCTAACACGTTTCTAGTTAACTGGACGCGAATACCAACATCACTTGTCGATTCCACTGAGGTTAAGAAGCGGTTAAGAAACGCCATGGTCAATGAGAAATTACTTTAATTAAATACGGAGAAAAATTGAGATTAACTATGTGACTAGAGCAACACACAACCTGAGTATTGGCAAACACGTCCCTGGGACACATGTGGTGTTTCTGTGGTGTTTTCACATGTTATCAGATCACTCACGTCTTCTTATTGAAGTTAATGTGAGCAATATAAGTCGGTTTCCGGGTACATTAACCGCTTGAAGTGGGGGTTCAGCCATAATTCCAACCACGTTGCTGTACCCTTCGAGATCTTATATTTGTGTTATTTTGATCAGGTTATCGATATCTCACCATGACCCTATAATACAAAATCCTTATATTGCGGTTAGTCCAACAAAATGCGGAATATAAACGAAGAACTGAAAGTAACACAAGATCTTGAGAATAAGTCATTTCTTTAATTTTCCATACGTGAAAAAGATGAATAAAAGGTATTGTTTTTCCATTAGATTCATTTACTTTTTAACAAAATTGATGTACGATTTTGAAACTTTTCATTTTGAAGTATATATTCCAAAACTAAACAATAGATGGAAGTAATTTGAGAACGGTAGGTAACTTAACTTTAAAAAATCGAAATATTATGAAACTTTCTGTAAGTAAGCCACGTAAACATTTATTAAATAATATTTCTCTTTTGGTGTAAATTAATTCCTTAGACATTTTTCTGAAGCCAATGTCCACGTCCCACCTTCTGGTACTGATCGAGTACCGGAACACACCGTAGCAATTGATTACATTCCAGTACTCGATCAGTCAGTGACGAAGTCTCGTGCATTCCCAGAGTGCCTGGCAGCCGTGTAGCTGACTGAGGAAGCTGGAGAGAGGAGAAAAAAAAATCGTTCTTGAGTAATTCGATTCACAACAGCGAGAAGACTACGAGTGGGTGTCTCACAAGCAACGCTTAATTGTGTTTGTCTTCGTCAAGTGAACGTCAATGCTCCCCTCTATACACTATGGAACGCGAACATCAAATAGCGCAGTGTATCAAGATGGCGCTACGTACCAGCGATCTGCTCATGTTTGTGAAATGATGTACTAAATATTCTCTAGTATGCAGCACTTAAATCGCTATTATGACACATTATTAACGATTTTAGTACTATTTTTTTGTATTAATAAATAATACATAAATCGTTAATAATGTGTGATAGTAAGACAAACTCGAACCTTGAAATGAATATGTAGCAGGCAATGTGGCACATATGATCAATGTCAAAAAAGGAAAGAAAAAGCTCATAAATCCTATACATTTCAATCTTATGGATAGTATTAAAGTTTTATTCAATCCTATATTTGCTTGTTTTATTCTTGATTTGTAGTGTCTCGATGAGTCTTATAGTATGAAATAGGTTCCTAATATTAAATCAACGTTTTTAATGATTGGGTAACTAATGGTATGACTGGTAGCACGAAAATCCGTGTTAGATTAAGAGGTTCAACAATGTAAATAGAATTGTATTTTCTCCTCTCCAAAGACATAGTGAGTTACTGATTTGCGTCTATATTTTTATTCATTTTCTGTACATGTTAGAACAGGAAAATATAAATTAATCGTACGTTCAAATTCTTTGGCTATAATTTTCACATATCTTAAAGAAGGAACCAAGTGATAATATCTCTAACTACCCGTGAGGGGAATCTAGTCCTCCGGGAAAGTAATCCACCAGACGGGGAACATTGTAAAAGAGAAGAAAAGGGATCTACGGAGCGCATGACACGGAAACAAGGAAAGGAAGGGCGAAATGTAGTAAAAGAAGAAATAGATACTCATATTATATAATATGGAGTATACCTTATGGCAATGCCCATTATATGAAGAAGAACGAAAAAGTTATTTAAAATAATTCAAAAAAGACGGCAATTTTATTTTTTGGAACTAGAAGATAGTACGTACATAGTTACGGAGAAGTACAATGTGTTTAAAACTGATGTGAGTGAAATGTGTGTGTTAAGAGATATCTTAAAACGTGAGAACAAAGAATTATAAGGCGGGGAAATGAATGGAAATGTATATGTGAACCTTGTAATAACCCAGTAAATAGATTCTGTCAAAGGTGATCAAGACCAATAAACAAACAAGTGGTGCAGGACCATTGAACATACTTTCTCATATACTTTTCTCCGTTTGCAGCATTGCGTGGTCAAAAAAATCTATTAGAGTTATTTTCGGCATTGTCCCCTATATTTTGGTCGTCTTCACGGACTCTATTCGAATCGTTTATTATAGAAATAGGTTAAGCCGTGTCCAGTTTGCAAATTCCGTCGTTTGGTTTTTGGAGGAGAATAGCTAGGTAGAATTCATAATATATTTCAAATGATAAATTATTGAGATACAATCCATGCGAGCTCAAATAACACACAATCTAATATTCTTACATGATCTTTAAATATAGTCAAAAATAAACTTCGGTGCAATTAAAAATTGTATTTTTCTGTTCAGTAAGAATAATTCGGATACACAATCATCTGTGTTAAAGAGATGATACTGTTTGATTTTCATAATTTACCCTATCTTTTGTACCGCTTTTTATATCTCCGGTTTCAGTTTGTTCTACGAGCTTAAAAAATGTATTTAATTAAAGTTTTCTAATAACGTTGGAAACAGTATCTAACGAATTATAAAAAAATTATGCTACATTACACATAAAAGAATTCTTTTCATCAAACATATCATCCAAGACATACAAAATACTATTACCTTCCAGCTATTATTTTAAACATCATTTTGTGTGATACGTAGAACCATCTGCTCACGTATCAAACAATATAAACCACTATAGAAGGTTGGAGAGGATTTGACCAATCGACCTGCTGATATAAATATTTAAATTTTTTGGAGGATAATGAAGTGAAAAGGGGAAAGAGTGTTGAACGGTGCAATAATATATCATGGGGAGAGAACAAGAAGATGAATCACAAAGTCGCTTTTGAATGCCCGGCATATAAGATGGGAGAAGTGTTAGAAGGGAAGGTGATGCTTTAAGTGCATTTCAGACACATATATGGAAAGAAATCGTAAACGACTTCACCTAAACCCCTATTTGTTGTAGTTCATGACGGGACATAGGAACTTTGAAATGCACAGGGTAAAAAAGAAGAAGAAACATTTTGCAGGGCTGTTTGCATGGTTGTTTTACTTTCAACAGGCAATTAAAGAAAAAAAGAATGTCATTCATTGTCAAACCGACTAAAACACGCAGACTTCAGTGGCTATTTATTTGTTCGAATTTTTCAACAGACATTTTACCTCCTCCAGTAAAAGTAGAATTGGCTGAGAACAGTAAAGCGCTGCTATGACTGTTCTGTCACCACAAAGTGGGTTCGAATTCCAGTGACACTTGTGAACTGATTTTTGAAAATGGTTTATACCACAATTCAGCTCGTAATATCTGTTTGGGAGCAGTAATGAACGAAACCTTAATTAATGCTCTCACATTGCTTAGGAAAATCTTAAAACATACGCTGAGCAATTGTCAATTCGGCTACGTAGCATTACGACACATGGCAACGTGGCAGGGCAGTTTACGTCAAAGTTCATCTGCCGACGAGACGACAAAGTTTCTATAAAATAATTTATATTCATGTTCTCTTTAAGTTTCGATATTTTAGCTTCTTCATGTGTAAATGAAAGTGTTTAATGATATATTTTACGAGGAATTTAGAAAAATTCTTCAAAATTTCAATAAATATGTGTAAAAAAATTTATATTGAATTTAAAAGCAAATAATTTATATTGAAAGAAAACAATGATTCTAAAAGAAATTCACATTATACATTTGGAGAACAATATTTACTAAAGAAAAATGTATACGCTCTATTAATTTACACTAACAGTTTTCGTAGCAATAAAATAGCAATCGCATCGTCCAATTCCATAATCTCAAATTCCCCCTCTACAGAGTAACAAGAGGCCGTCTGATCAGGTAAGGTATTTCAAACCTTTCTTCTTATAGTCGTAAATGATAGAAATATAGTGTGCATCTCATGTTTCTCATTGTATTTGGAATCTTCCACCCACACGAACGTCCTTAGTCGCGAATTCACATCCAATGACGGTGTATCCAGTGACGGATAAGAGAAAGAAAGAGAGGGAGAAAGAGAGAAGTAGGAACAAAGAAAGAAAACAAGAATCTGTTATTGTATTTCACAATTTCATTTGAATAAATTAATGAAAGAGATTTCAGTTTCAGTTATATTTGTTGTAATCTAAAACACGTTTCTGGTAATATTAATCTCGGATCACGATTTTATATGCTGCACGATTACAACCAGTGTTATATTGTAGATAATTGTATTATTAGAACATGTAATTTATTAGTTCCTTGAGTGGTTTAATGTGATTTATAACACGAGAAATAAAATTTTGTGTTATTAATTCATATTTTATACAAAAGTTTTCTATATTTATTTAATTTCTTTTGACATATATGAAAAAATAAAAGAATCACAAATTATGTGAAATTACGTTAGACAATACACGTGA
>NNCF01134390.1:11491-90137 GCA_002313205.1 Laupala kohalensis
ATTAAAGAACGAAAGAAGGAGTAAAAGAAAGACAGAGAAGAGAGAGAAAGAAGGAGAGCAAGAAAGGCAAAACGCGGAAAGAAACAAGAAAAGAAGGAATGAATGAAAGAGAGAGAATGAAAGGAAAAGCAGGAAATAAAGAAAAAGAATGAAAGGAAGGAAGGAAAAAAGAAAAAGAACGAAAAAGAAAGATAGAATGAGAAATAAAGAAAGAGGAAGAAAGAAAGAGAAAGAACGAAAGAAATAGGAAGAAAGATAAAGAAAAGAACCTATGGAATTAATATGAGTTAATACATTTCAATTTGATTGGAATAAATAAAAGGGATTTGTCTTTTTTTATTTATTCATATCTGAAACGAGGTTTTCNGTCACTAGAAGATGTAATTTATTTGTTCCTTAAGTAGTTTTATATTATTTATAACTCGAGAATTAAACTTTTGTGTTATTAGTTCATATTTGAGACAAACGTTTTCTATATTTATTTAATTCCTTTTCACATATATGAAAAATTTAAGAGAATCGCAAATTATAAGATATTTTTTTCGACAATACACATCACTTGTAGGCAATGAGATTTGATTTCTTTACTTCACTGTACATATATAAGAAATTATAGGAGTATTTATAAGTAATTTGTGATTCGAATTATACTAATTCCATACGATATCTTGCAATTATATTCAAATTCTGTTAAAAACTATATTTTATCACCGTATTACGCAAACGATTTTTTACAGAAACTCTAATATCGTTTACATTGCCTATGAAGACCTTGCGAGACAACGAATCTCGAGATCTCGTTTAAATATAGAGTGGTAAAGTTTATTGAAGTCAAGAATATACAGAATATTTTTGTTATAGAAGTCCAAAATGTGTATAATAAAAAAATACAAAATATTTCTTTAATAGCGGTGTAATGAAACATTTTATCTCGTTNCCGTTTCAAATAGACCTACGATTGGTCGAACGAAACTTCCCCACTCGAAGGGGAAGCAGGAGGAGAGAGGCGTTGCAAACTTAACAGATCAAAAACTGGTCAGAGCGTGGTACTTCGAAAAATAAATGGGCCCTTTTTTGTTATCAGCGGTGTACAAAAATTATCCTACGAATCAGAATGGCGAATATAAAGCTATCAAAAATATTAAGTGGAACAGACAACAAATTTCCTAAATGCAATAGTTACATTTGAAAACGTCAATGTTCTCTTGATCTGTATTTTGATGATATGCCTAACTCTAAAAAAAAATGCACCAGAACTTCATCTGTTGCAAGTCTATATTTTTCTCTAAACAATATTCTTAACGATGTAGAAATTTCATTTTTATTACGACGTTTTATAACATTATCAATCGTCTTAACCTGTTTCATCACATTCAACCGGTGTATATAGCACACGCTACGTTCCCGATGTCCTACTTCAACGTCCGTCTTCAGACATTCGACAGTACGTGTACTATAACCAGGGTTTTGGTTTTCAATGTGAGGACACTACCACTGGGCCACTAAAAACCGACGTTGAAGAAGATAGTCCGAAACGAAGTATGTGCTATATACCTGCTTAATATGATTAAACAGGTTAAGACAATGCATAATTTACAAATAGGTCGTAATAAAAATGGAACTCTGTATTGTTCATTTTTATCTGTAGTAATCTTAGAGCGTTTCGAAAAGAAAAAAAATTACTTTGTGACCGGTACTTGGAGAAATTCTTCGATATCAACTTTATAATATATAGCTTGGAGATTAACGATAATCTTGAAACCGTGGAGCGGAATGATGAGTTGGGAAGAAGACGAAAGTGGCAACTGGAGTGAGTAAAGAGTTGCGAGTGCGACTAATGGCAGTTTATTGCTATCGAGGGAATGCGCGTGCCAGAAAGCGTTGAAGGGTGCGGAGTGGGTTGGCGTTGCGTCAGTTAGCGACGGTGCGTTAAGAGCTCATTATAAATTAAATCCAATCTGTTGGCGGAGGAATACAAGTGATATTAACAGACTGAAACAAGGGGTGGGGAAGGAGCGATGGACGAATGGACATGGGTAAGGGAGCAATTTGCTCTCAAAGGAGTTCAAGAAAAAGAAATGTTATAGCTTACGTAGACCGCCCCTCAGAAAGCAGTCACACTCCAAACCCGACTAGAACAGTGGTATTTTTTGTTGTTGTACAAATCAATGTAAATCCACGAAATTCCTTCTAGGTTCTTACAAATTTTACCAAAAACAAATTTTATAGACAATAAATGTAAGTTTAATATGAATAATAATTAGAAATTATTTTTAAACTAATACAACAGATCGATGAAAAGAAATAAATTTACAATCCTCAATTAGGTATCAACGTTCTATCTGTGTCCACTTTCTTCTTGGACATTCACCACCACGACCAGCTTCAGTGTCCATTAACCCTCGTCACACAAGGAAGCTGACTAAATAGGTATTTATCACTAAACAAGTTTGCAAACATCTTTGTGCAAAATTAGCAGCGATACCACGTCAACGATATTCGAGATGACCAACGAATGCATAGATATTTTTCGCGAAGAAGATGATGGAAACCGAAACCAACGATAAGTAAAGTCAATAAAAACGGAGATATTAATAGTATAAATTGTAATTCAATCCTCGAGTAACTCCAGGAGTATAAAAATCACGCTCACGACACTTCTGTACAAAATAATTTTGATCTCGTCTAATTATTTTGAATTACATTAAGTGACTATCATCTATTTGAGAGGAAAATATGCACATGAATGAAAGTATGTGACTGATTCAAACGAGAGAAAAAAATTCGGTGGCAAATTGAAAGATAACTTATTTGAGACATGTATATATGTGTATATGGTTGAGTCATTCGGCGGGTCCCACACACGGGGAGAGTCATGTTGGCTATCCCTTGTGCGTAACAGCATTTCTCCTACCTGTACAACCGTAAACCTCTTCACCCCAAAAAAAGTATACTTCGCCTGAAAATTTGATAATTGTTCCTAAAAATTGCACCATGAGGCATCATGAACTCACTGAGAAAATGAAACGATAAATTTTAAAATTATAAATCTTACCGTTCCGCTATCACTCAGCATCTTTGCAAGTTGTGATTTAAAATTGTTGAAATGAAAAAACATAATTCAAAGTATGAATGTATTTTAGTATTAATGGCATTTTATATAAATACTACAAGACAACGACTCCCTCTTCAAAACCAGCGTGTGCTATATCCTGCGTCAGACATCACACTAAGCACCATTAGCGCTGTGGGTGAAAGCAATGGAGGTGCGTTCGCAGGATTATCTTCCCTCTAAACACAGAGCATAGGACGAACACATCGGGGATTCGGTTACGTCTCCGTTCACCACCAGGCTGCAGTAGCTCGCGTCGCAGTCCTTCAGGGAGATGGAATGAGGCAGACAGCTCTTCTACGGCGCACACCGACGCCTTCCACGCAATGTGCTCTTCACTTGTCGTCGTGCGACACCAAGACAAAAGACGGCGCTTGGAGCAGAAGAGGCTTAAAAGAAAGCGTGGAATAACAGCTCGGCTGACGTATCGGCTCCGGACTCTTAACATCTTTTGACTTTTATTGAATCCGAAGCAAGCAGTAGCTTTTCCTATAGGAATAAATTGAAGTGGGTTTCACTTCACAATTTAAAATCTTTATACAAATTTAATTTGTAAATAAACATGTATTCGTTAACAAAAAAGAGGTAAATTTGGTTATCGTCCAGAGAAACCCGAAAATAATTTAAAAAGGAATAGTGTAACGAAATTTTCTCTATGCTAGAGATGGAACGTTCAAATTGCAAACTGGAAGTAAATGACGTAGTTAAAATTTACCAATTACATTACTTTGTTGCTTGAATTACAAGATATTTGATAAGAACAAGACTTAATAGAACACTTTTATTTATTTGAACGTATGTGGAGATACTTCAATGCTATGANATATTTGATAAGAACAAGACTTAATAGAACACTTTTATTTATTTGAACGTATGTGGAGATACTTCAATGCTATGAGTTCTACTGGATTTAGATAAAACGAAAAAAAAATTACGTAAAAAAGCTAATGACAAAAAAAAACGTTTTCAGGATTTCAAAACTTCTTGTAAAGGAATGATGCTATCATTTATTTTCCTTAAACATGACTATATTTATGTCTACAGGTATATCAAGCTACAAAACAAAGCTCCATCGCAGATAATTCACAAAATTCTTTCTCCTTCACACGACGTTTAAAGTGATAGAATATGGAATAAAGTTTCTCCAAGAGACATCCTCAAGAAATTAAGTGGTTAACATTAACATTCAACATTTAATTATATTTTCTTTTCAAAATATCTACTTTTTCACACACATAATTGATAATCTTGTCCCCTACTACAATGCATTAAATAGTGCCGATGAATGCATAGTGACTTTAGTCGTTATGTTTGGTGATCTTTTCTCCGGTCAATAGCAACACATATCTTTGTCTCAAGTTTATGTGTGGTTGTAGTTTATACTAATGTATTTGATAGAGCATTTTTTTATTCTCTAGTAAAAATTAACGCCAGGAATCTACAAAAGAATTCAAAATAATATTTCACGAATTAGCTTTCTTTTTCATTTACAAACGAGAAATTTCATTTACGCCACAAGCATTTCATTTCATAGTATCAGTGATACACTGAAAGCATGAAACGCCATAAAACTCATTTCTCTCTTTTTGACGGTGATCAGCGTTAGGGTGAGAATTAAAACATCGTAGATTGCATGGAAACCACCTCATGAGTCTCAATAAAATTCAGTTGTATACATAGCTATCCGTTTCATCGATGTAACACGTAAACTATACATCCTTTACCAAACGGGAGGTTAGCAAGTTATAAACAAACCGAGGGAATATATGGCCTTCATAAAGGGAACAAATAGGTCGAGAATCGAAGTTCTGCAATACTAAACGTCAGACCACGAAATATCGAACTATGGTTAAAACACATCAATCAAGGGTCCCTCCGAATAATCAAACATCAGACTCTCTTTTTACTCAATGCCAGTCGTTCTCATCAGCAACTACAGTTTTAGACGAGGCTGCACTAGTGGTAGACTAAACAACAAGCTCGTGCGATGAAAAAAAATAATTTTTTTTTCTCCAAATATTGTCCTTTATTTAAAAGAAATATTTTTCCTGATCTGTCTCTTTCATTAAAGTGTATTAATAACTATCACTTAAATATTGGGGCCTTAATTAATAGAACGCGGGGTTGCTGACTTTTTTTTCGGTCGTTCAAAACCTAGATTTTCATGTATACCTAACAAACAGATTGATTCAGCCTACTATTATACGAGTACAGGGTGGCCCAGTGACCGGAGCGTAATGAAGTGATTTGTTATAACGTTTGATTCTGCAGCATTGGAGTTTCGTTGGTGTTTTCGCATTCTTGTTTCCACACCTCTTCTTTTCAATTCCATGTAATAGCATTGGAATCTTAGCATTTCATATATCAAATCTAATCCACATTTCTCTCTTCCGTAATATCTAAATTTAACATAGAATGAAAAAAAATGGACGGAAATCCGCTGTGTTTGTTAGTTTATTGTATAGTACTCCTAACAAATTTCTGTATTGTCTTCAATATGGTCAGAGGAAGTTTGTAACAGCACTTTTGATAAAAAAATATTAATAAATATATTTATTTTTTGGCAGTCTAACCGGTTCGATGTTGGTACAGACAGAGTTCGTACTCAATGCAGCCAACGCTTTTACTTCACCATCGTCCATAAGAGTAATGATATTTGTACCATGCGTTATGTTGGCAGGACATTCGTTTTTCGAAAACTTAAATCTATCGCCAAATTCGTACTCCATTTCTATTCACTTGCTCTTGTGGCGCTATTCTATTCTCTCTGTATCGAGCGTGTAGAACGAATCCTACCTTCTGTCAGTTTTTGTGTGTGTATTATTAACTTGTATTTACTTACAGAAAATAGTCACATTATTAATATTTATTTGAATATAACTTGAATTCGAAATAGTTGGCAATTCGTGTTAGGCAGACGTATTGCATAATTATCGGCAAAGTAATATGTCTTGGATTATAGATTGGGAAAATATCTCGATATATACAAGTAAAGTTATTATTGCATATCCCAAATGACACACATTAACACCATACAACACACATGGGANTATCCCAAATGACACACATTAACACCATACAACACACGTGGGAATACGGAGAAATTATCGGGTATTGATTTCTCAATTTCACAAAAATTTCATAAATGGTTTCTGCTTATTTTATACATTTTCTGTTGTTGAATATCACAATTTTATTCTTGACATGTTACTAGGATACTACTTTAATTGTGTAAACACTAGTTAATTACGTAAAGGTCAAAATACTGGCCTTTTGTTAAATATAGTAATAGTCTATTAGAANTTGATTTCTCAATTTCACGAAAATTTCATAAATGGTTTCTGCTTATTTTATACATTTTCTGTTGTTGAATATCACAATTTTATTCTTGACATGTTACTAAGATACTACTTTAATTGTGTAAACACTAGTTAATTACGTAAAGGTCAAAATACTGGCCTTTTGTTAAATATAGTAATAGTCTATTAGAACCTGTTAAATTTAAAAATTTAATAGGATAATAATGATGGACGTAAATAGCTCACTAATTTTTACATTGTTTATGAACTTATTTAGGGTTTTTATCAATGACATTGTGTATGCGACGGAGAAAACTAGCTAGGTCTCATATTGGCCAAAAAAGTAAAAATCTGCCAAAGCGTTGCTAAGTTAAATAGGAATACTTTGCGTCAAGACTTGAAAAAAATGTCTCAATCATATAAAAATATCGTCAGGTAACATCGTAATTTAATGTTGTACGCAACAAACCAAATTCATCTGCATTAAATAACTTTAATTTTTACATTATACATACATGACAGAAAATGACAAGTACTCCATTATGTTATTTAAAACAATACATATTATTCCCAAAAGTTTATTTGCCTAACGTACATACGATTTTATATACAAATATAGAACAATTTTAATTCTTTTGTATTAAACCAGTTTTCAAAATTTATATATATTTTTTTCAAATTCAACACATTATTTGTCGAAAGTAATAGTTATTGTAGACGAATTTATATTCTACTGGTATGTAGTTTAAGTTATTTAATATTCCTAGACATAATCTTCGTAACGTGTTTCGAAACAAATATAACATTATATACGCTGAACTAAGGATGTTCTCTGTTCTCATTCGAAATATGATAGTTGTGTAGTCCACCAAAAGAGAAAATTTTATAACAACTTCAATAACTATTCTTATTTATCACAATACCATTTTTAAAATGTCATGATAGTCAATAATTTTGATAAAAAATTAAATTAATTTCATGCACTCATTAACGTGATCAAAACACTAGTAATTTTTATCAACGTTACATAACGTCACGTTATAAAATCTAAAAAAATGGTGTGCGCATCGATTCGAATGCAGATTATCCACCATCACTTGGAATCAGTCCACAGACTATGTTTGTATATAGCTGTAGTTTGTATATGACGTGGCAGCACAAGCACCTACATGAGCAATTCAAGAGTATTAACGGTTTCTTTTTTGTATTTAAATTTGTTTTTGGTAAAACAATGTATGGTGTTTAAATTTTTTTTCTTGCTGAAACCCATCGCACAATTCGGACACAAAACTAGAAGAGAAAAAATATATTATGATCGTATCAAATACAAGTCAGGCATATAATCATTAAATTTTCCTTAAAAATTTTTCCATTGCAGTTTCAATTATTATAGTTATGAAATTCAAAGTGTAATTTATGTAAAATTGCGTACAAAATCTGCTATACCAAAATTTTACTTTTTCATTTCAAGTAACATGCATGTAAAATGGTCTTTAGTACAACTATCGTATTCTTTACTATTTCTACCAACTACTTGTCGCCAGATAACAATTTTGTTATAGTTCTCTTATTTTTTTAAATTGTTTCATAAGGTTTTGGAATTGTTCTTGTTCCTTTTCATTGTTCTTCCCAATTATATGTATTGTTCGCTGTTTCTAGGTGCTGTGAGTATTGCGTTTACCTCCGTCAAAAATTTAAATTTCTCTTTTATCTGGAAGTACTATTTTAAATATCTTTCAAGTATTTAGGTATACATCAATACAAACACTTCCCTGAAATTTGTCTAAAGTACAGCTGAAATATTTCAACGTTGACGCAGCAAAGTTTTTACGCTCGCGAACCCCGCCCAGCGCGTGTCTGACTGTCTCCTACCTCACGCAGCGTCATATGCCCCAAGGGCTGTAAATTAGCGAAGTTTGACTCACAGCAACCGGACAGCCCTGCAGACACGTCGAAAACCCTCGCCAGCGGCTCATGATATTAATATCAAAGACATTGCCTCGGTTGGATATCACGCCCTGCGGATCAAACTGTTAATTGGTCCTCAATTTATGGCCTGCTCTGTCATTAAGGATGTCATTTAGAACGGGGCACCTGAGTACGTCGTGACAAGTTCACTAACAATACCAAACGTTGCAATTATTTTATAACAGTAGATTAAATTCAGTGGATTTATTTCGTTCGTGTAACTTATAATCTAGAAGTAGAAACGTCTGGTTGCCTTTATGCAACAACTTTAATACAACAACTTTAACATCGAACGTCTTCATACAATAGGACCATTATTTTAAAAATCATAAAGCCAGGCATGTTATGTTGAATAATTTCCTTTAACATACAATGAACGTATTGTAACGAATGAGATGGACACGCATCTCCAGTTCCTTTAAATATAAGACAGAGCAATTAAAAATCAAGGTAAAATCTAAACGATAAAAATACTTCAGAAAACCCTGATAGATAAAAAAATAATGTTTTAGTTAGATTTTGATTCGAAGAGAACAATTAATTATGAGGTAATTAATAAGCGTTACACAGGTGAATCCGGAAACGAAAATATTTCGTCGTCTTCAAAGTCTACATAGAAGCTGGAAATCTTGACTTCGACGCTGGAGAATAGTCTGGAATTCTGGACACTGCCGCACTCTGGGTCTGCCTCCCAGGAGGGAATATTAATGTGAGTGTCGTAGTTAGATTGATTCTGGGTATTGGACCCCGTGAACGGACCATCGACCGCGTAGCAATGGGGTGGAAAGGGGTGAAGATGGGAACGCCATGCGCCGAGGATGGATGGATGGATCCGACGCAGGCATTTGCGAGGTTGTTTTCCCAGTGCTCCGATTCAAATGGAGATAGAAGGGTGTGATGAATAGTCAGAATTTGCAGCTAGGATCACAATGAGAAACACTCTAGTATCCAGAAAGTGTCTTGTAATAACTCTGTAAGAAGACATGGCAGGTATGAATATTTTTGTCTTGAGTTTCCATTTTAAAGGATTGTAATATTATTTTTTGAAATAAATAAATATGAGGAACATCTTTGGAATCAGAGATGTCAACTTGTGTTCGACTACACTATCTAACATTCTATTGATCGCGCGAAAGATAATAGTCACCTACTGGACGCAATTGGTAGTATAATAAGAGTTCTATCCCGGAGAGGCCAAGTGGTGTGCTCATTAGGGATTCAGAAACCGGAAGAGTTCGGGGAAGTGTCTTAAGTTGTCAACTCTCAGTTTCCTTTGCGAAGGGAATAGTCACTCACGGAAGAAAAGTCGGGGTCCAGTCAACACACATGGAGAAAACGCTATGTATAAGAGTACCATTGGGTTGAATGCAAGATCCAAATTCAGAGGAAGATTAAGAGGTCACGTAAAAAGGTTTGGATAAATCCTCTTCTTCCTCTGAATTTAGACCGTACATTCAAACCTGTTCACTCAGATAAAAAAAAGTTACGAATTTATACTTAGTCTAATACACCCACCATTATTGGTATACAAAGCTAAATATATTTACAGATGTTTACAAAATAAGAAGCTATTGCTACATTTTTAAAACAATTAAAACCGAATGCACAATTTGTCGCAAACGTGACTTCCGACCGTGTTAGCTTGAAAGTAGCGTACGAACCGTCCATGAAATTGAACTTGATTGGGTTTTGACGTCAGACTGACAAAAGCGGAAGGATCGTGTAGCGGGGGAGTACGGAGAGATGTATTGCTTCAGCTAGTCTGGACAAACTAACAATCACCCGGAAGATACCACGATGTGTTTGATGACTTATTCTTGCCAATCATATATTCAATGGAAAAGGAAAAGCACTGGGGTTTTTATCAGAGATGAAGAATTCTAAAGGGTCATAAAGCTATCTATTTTCACAAATTAAAAATATTATCCAATTTCTACAGAGGTACTGACATATTTTTATTCCAATGCCTTTTTCGTGACACCTGTTTTTGATGTAATTAGTTCTAAAATAATTCATTTTCTTATATCTTTTATATAATCAATGATCATTTCCTTCACAGATTTCAAGTGAAACTTATACCGGGTTCTTAATATTTCGCAAATGGAGATATCAATCGTGTGATATACAAATTCCCTTACACACAAATTCTTCCCGGAATTTCAGGATCCCTCAGTTAACTACTTGGAATTGTACCATATGCAATAACACAGATTTTCTATCATAAAGAAAGTGAAAATGACCAACTCATCGGACAGTTCCCCAAAAGTATTTATGGGATTGTACGATCTCCAAAACCTACGGGAAGCTTCCAAGAGTGTTACGTGTTCTGAAACCTAATACGAAAGTTGGAGATTAGTTTTCTGAGAACTTCCGTTGTGTATCCTCGGGCGTTTTGGGAAACTTTTTCCAGCGTAATATTCGCCAATGCAGGTTAAGTTGCGGTGTAAAGGATCAGTGCACGAAGCTGACGGAGTGCATTTCGCAATTTAGGTCAAAGGGCCACAGCTACCCTTCACAGTCAATGCAGACGACGGGAAACGTCGTTAAAACGATAGGGAGGTCATCAAACGACTTCCGGAACCTTTCTTTGCAGCAATTTCAAAACGCAATTTGCGAGCTACATCCAATACATTGCCCTAAAATTGATCTTTTTTACGCAAAATTCAATTACAAAATCGAAATTGTTCGAAAATAAATTAGTACAAATTGTATTACATCTTTCTTCTTCTAATTTTATAGTTCTAATCTGATTTTTCCATAAGAAGAAAAATAAAACACGTTCTTTTCTTTCTTTTCATTGAAAATTCATTAAAACTATATTTACGGGCACTTAGTTCACAGAATTGAAAAGTCACGGTAATTGTTTGACTCATTAATTTTGGAAAGTGTGTTCTTATATTAATTGCCCTTTTCCTTCCACACACGTCAGATCCAGATAAACCAAATAAAATAGAAGGACTTGAAGGATATAATGGGGAGAGCAGGTTTGTTATTATTGAACTATGCCTCTTTGCCTCATAAGACAGTCTGTGATGAGGGATGATAGAATCATTTCAGATATTTTTACAGACATGTGTTCAATCTGATGATCATCATTAGTTGGTAGAATGAGAGCATGAAATGAAGAATGAAATTATTTTGCGGAACTGTAAGATTTGAAACAGTAAGCATAGGGGCATCGGATCACGTTACTACACCAAAACTACTGCAACATCAAATATTGTATTGAATTACATGTATTTGCATCGCAGTTAAAGGATGCTGTTTTACTTGTTTCTCTTTGGCTGAAAAGTGTCAAGGCATTCATGGTAATTGTGGAGCGTTAGTAACATTATCAAAGAATGATAAATTAAACGTCGCTTGTATGTTGCTCATAGTTTTAATGTTAAAAAGCTTTCTCAGCTGCATAGCAACCATCGTCAGTAACATACACTGGTTATTGGGGAAAGAATTTTTGGCAAGTGCACTTTCTTTCCTCAATAAACAGTGTATGATACTGACGATGGCTGCTATGCATCCGAAAAATCTTTTTAACATTAAAACTATGAGCAACATACAAGCGACGTTTTATTTACCATTCCGTCGTGGAATTACATTTTTTGCAACATCATTTGAGTAGCTTTCAAATTTGGCCTATATCTCCTAAAACAAATCTACACATTTCAACTTACTAATAATGTATTGAGGTGAACTAATAGTACTTCAAGTGCATTTCGACTGGTTGCGCCACGCAGTGCACACGAAAGGTGCATAGCAGTATAAACATTTATTTTATTTTCGAGTAATATTTGAACTCGTTTTAACCTTACCTATTCATGACTATCCGTGTAGTAGAAATAATATTTATTATCGTTCAAAGTTTTTCAGATCTCTTTCTTCAAATCTGTTTTCGACATGAACAAAAGGATTTTTCTCCCGCTGGGAAGAACGATTTGCAACTACGTTGTGAATTCAACTCAGTGAATGGTTTGCTCACACTTCTACCTGCGAGTTTGCTTTCGTTAAGTTCAACAATGCTTGCCAACATAAACTGTAGGTCTTCAAAAACTTATTACCGTCCCGAGAATTAAAAATCTACGGCATGTCATATGCTTCGTCTGTAGACTATATTTCAAGTAGTTATATATAAACAATAAGAAACAATGAGTCTTGCATGAATAATACATTTTAATAGATCCATATACATTCGCGCTGTTCTTAGTTGTATGATGTTCGAACACTACTGAAGAGTTAAATTAGGACATACAATATCGAGATAACCGATCTAATTGTTTGGAAGTAATGATGTGCAGATAAAACTAAGTTGGCACATGCGTTTCATATTACATTCGTGTTTTAGTAATTAAGAGAATGCATTGTTAATATCGTCGGTATCATACCATTTGCTGGTAATTTTACTGTTTCCGAACTTAAGCCGACTTGTCTCCATGTATTTCAGGAGGTCTTGACGGCAATGTAAACATTTGAAGTCCTAAATATATCATATTCTATGCCATTAGAAAAGTGCTAAAACAACCTTATTCGGAAATGTGACCATGTTAGATATCTCTTTCATAAAAAAATATAACTTCTGCAAATATCATAAAACTCGTTGGAGCCGCTTTCCAGAAAAATACTGGTATTCCAGAAAATGGTTTCCCAGAAAATATGCTGGTATATATGACAGTATGGAGGTGAAAATAAAAACACATGTCACCTGGTCCCGACTATCAGTTTTAAAAAGCCACAGACTAGACTTAAAACCTTACGTATAACTCATGGTATTTTTATATCCATCAAAATACCGTGAGTTATACATCAAAGATTAGCTTATTTAATTCTGTGTTATAGAGTAGAGTTTAAAACTTTTTACGTTTGTCTGAGTATTCTTTTTGGAAGGTAGAAAAACTATTTTATAGAGTTTTCAAAGAAAGGGTCAACAATAAAACTTTATATTAGCAAAATTGTTAAGCCTAGAATTGAAATTTTTACACTGTTGCTGTTATAATGTTGTTGGGATAATTATTTATAAGATGTATTAGTTTTATAATTTTATCTTAGCTAAAAAATTATTCTAGTAATTTTTATAAAACCTAGCTATCTCAAAATCATCTAATAGTACAATATTCCATCAGGCCTTAAAATAATTATTGATTAATTAATTATTTCACAGCATATATGCACATTTATAACATGTCATAGTTCCTTTCCTGTGCTTCTGGTCTTAAAATGACCGTATTTAAATGTAGGATAAGAACAAAATATTAGTTTATTAGTAATGGTAACAATTAGCTTTTTATTAATCCGGGTCCAGGTGCCCGCCGGTATTACTCACACTCCGCCGCACGTTGATCCTCCCTGTATTATCAAGGTCCACGTAAACCGGAGAGAAAAGAATCGCTTCATTATCTGCGTGACTAACAATGGTGAAACAGTTTCTGAGAATAAGTGAGTGACTTTTATGTACTTTATTTTTTATTTTTCATTATCTTTAAAACTATTCAAATCTTAGAAGAGAGTAGCGTCAGTTTATGTCGGGTATGTCTGTGTATGTTAATACAGTTATTGATAGTTTTATAGTATAGGATTAGCGCTGATTGAGTATTTTCTAAGAAAAGAGGACGCACGGAGACGTGAGTCAGGAGAGGGCCCAGAAAAATAATGAGGAAGGAAAGACTGGAAAATTGGTCGGTATGTGAAAGGGATGACAGTGGAAATTGAGGATAGAACCTAAACGTGCGAAAGTGGAATCATGAGATGACAGCGAGAATGAAGACAGATTCATATCGGAGGTTGAAATCCACAAGGACGAAAACGAAGGACCTGAGACGGAGAAATAAGTGGAAAAGAGGACTTCTCGGAGTAAAGCGGAGGAAGGGAGAAGTGGCGACCTATAGGGATGGAACGAAGAGGTATCAGACAGCTTTGCCCCAAATTCCGCGTTGTTCAGTTTCAGAAGATACCGACTCCAAAGAACTCCCTCGACATGAGTGTCTATAACATTATTGATGGGTACCAAACAACAAATATCGTACCTAAAAGGGTAAATTTCTTCATCTGAGTTTTGTCTTTTTGGGTTTGTTACTCTTTTACAATTTGTTTGAAATCTAATACAAAATTTTGAATTTTCCAACTAGAAACATTGGAAGACGAATTAGATAAGGTGAATATACCATTTTGATGCAAATAACAAAAAGTTAAATTATTTCAAATATTCCACTAAAATATGAAATTGTTTATTGAATTTAAATATCGTAAATCGTAGACGTTTCTGCACCTCTATTATAGAGACTAGGAAGTGAAAGTTCATTTGTTTCCGTAAAGAAAGAAAACAATCCATCATGAAGTGCTTTTTGATGTAAAATTTAGTATCAGTTTAAAAAGGAATCTAAACACGTTTCTAGAATGTGTTCTTACTACTGTATTGATTTGTTTTAGAATTACCTGCAGTGATTCAGTTGGAAGCTGCATGCCAATTGGGAAATCCCGGGATCGAATCTTGATCGAGACAGTAATTCGTCATTGCGTTCAATTAGTTGGGAGTTAACTGCTCTGACAGAAGATTTATGTAATATCCTCGGTCAATCAAGATCGATCGGTTGCGTGAATAAATCGTGATGTGATAAAAAATACGAAGGACGAATATTTTTGCAGATGTATCAAAAATAATCTTTTTTGTGAGGTTGTGTCACAAGATGAACAACATATAGTATGTGTAGAATAGTTTTGGCTCCAGAGTACTTGTGTAGTTTTTCTTGAGTTTTTTCTTGTGTTCTTTAATATTTATCACACTATTTTGCTTTATATTGTGTAATCTAGTTATTTTCTGTAATTTAATTTGAAAAAAAATATTTAAAACTGGAATACATTTTATTAAAAAGAAGTATTTTGTTTCCCTCACTATATTGTTTGAAGATAGTTTGAAATGTATTACAAATAAATCTACTTCTAAATTAAATTAAAAATACATTTACCATATTTTCATTGAAAAAATAAAAATATTGTTCTTATAACTGTTTTGTCTCTAAAAATATGAAATTGATTATAAATACATTGGTTTCGTCAAAATGTATATATCTTCACATCGGGAAAAAAAGTAAATTTATAAACCATTAAAAATAAATTATTTAAATAAATACATTTTATTGACTTTTCTGTTGTTTACAACCACACAAATAAAACTAAGCGTCTCTTCACACAGTCAGAATAAAAATTCACTTAAAAATATTTTCATAATAAAATATATATTTCAATGACAGAAATGTTGAGCATTAAAAAAATGTTTTCATTTATATTTTAAGAAATTATTAATAGAAAAATAGACAAAGACATGGATATGAATCAGCAATGGATCTTCAGAGATACCATATGATTTAAGAGTTAGGGCAGAGGTGTAGACGGATTTTCTTAAGTCATAAATTTTTTTTAATTATTCATTTGTTTAATGCGAAGATTGCTTGAAGTTTACTTGAACTGCGTAAGTCCCTCGACGATGACTTTAGCAGAATGAGATCTCCCTGTCTTCTATGAAAAGCAATACGTTGATAGGATATATAAAATACTAGCTGATTACCCGGAGTTTCCTGGGATTTTTCTTAAACTAATCTTCTTTTACTAAGGAAAAAATAAAATCTATCTATATTGTAAGATCAAAATACTTCTACTTACTACTTTTAAAAACAAGTACAGTATCCTAATTATTAAATTCATAATAATACAATTTTAATACAAAAATTGCACCAGGCGCGCCGTTGCACGTTTCGCTTCAGCTACACCATTTCATTACAATTCTNTTCATAATAATACAATTTTAATACAAAAATTGCACCAGGCGCGCCGTTGCACGGTATGATTCAGCTTCACCATTTCATTACAATTCTTGTAAAATCTAAACTATTCGTTGAAATTTTACGATTAACAGACGTTTTGTATTAAATGGACAAAACAAATAATCCATTAAATTTGATTATGATACACTTTTTCCTTCTGAAATCACTCTCTTAAATTTAAGTATTTTATACCTTTTATTTTAAATAAGTTTTTATTAAAAATTAGATAATTGTTTTTAAAAAATAGACGTATACTGTCGCGAAGTTTTTGTAAAACTCTTCGAGACAAACAATATTTCTACTCATAGTTGTCACCTATCTCTAACAATTTAGGCAGCGTAAGCAAATATAATACTCTTTTATCCGGATATTATCGACATTTGTCACAGAAGAAAAAAAACATTTATATCTTTCTTATGACAGCCTTAAAAATAATAGTTAACCTACAATCATTTTGAACGTCAAAACTATCTTCTATCGAAACTTCATCACGATCGGTTATGTGGTTTAGTCGTGATCAGGTAGAAAACAGACAGACTCACTATCGCATTTCGCATTTATATATTAGTATAGACAAGTAATTAAAGAGTCCCACTACCTTTTCATTAAGAGGACAAATGCTTGCAAAGATTAACAATGAATTTACATTTTTGAGACATTTAATTACGCGTTTATCAAGCACTCTATTATATATTTTTAATTTATCAACACATTTCTCTGATAATTATTGAAAAACTTAATAGGTCATTTTAATCTCTAGAGATGTTATTATTAGTAACGTGATATATTTTGGATGATATATTATGATAAAAATATGTCATGTTTAAAATCGGAACATTTTTTGAAAGTATTAATAAGTACTGAGGTTAGACGAAAATTATTGGATTAAAATTTTTGTTTAAAAATAATTTTGTTGAAAATATTTATCAACGGTTAGAATTTATTGTACATTTATTTTAAAATTATAGTACTTTGAAGTCACACTCTGGAGAATAGCATTCAATTCAGTTTTCTGGAAGACATTGATATATTGTGCTAAATGAACATCTGGAGTACGAAGTTACAGGCTTGACAAAATATTTGAGGTTCATATAAATATCTTGATCTTATTCCAAATGTATGCCTTATTACAGCTGTACCCTTAACCCATCGAAAGCTTCGTAGTACCAAATCCCAAAAGATGCTGAGTCGGCTTCTTACCTCCACCCACTTCTTAGACCCAAGCGACAGGAGAAGCCCTATTTCCAAGCCAAAGCTGTTCATTTCCTTCGAGCCAAAGCTGTTATGTTCGGAACCGAAGCTTTCCCAATGGAAGGTCTCAGGGCTTTCATATTTCCCAACAGAATTATAAGCTACTGATCACAGCTCAGCACAGACCACGCACCAGATGCAGGGTAGTCAATTATTCCAATACCGGGACTTCCTGTTTACAGACCGCATAGTAACATCCAGTCTGAGAACTGAAAACTCATGTTATCTTCTTCTACGTTGTAGTGTTGGCTAATGGATCACCTTATATTTTACTTAATGACAAACAGACACAACGGAAAAAGTTATAATATTTAATAAATGAAAAATCACATTTCTCGGACGAAAGAATTTAAAGTTGATGAAAGTTTTATTTTTCTGAATTGATATTTTCATATTTACCGACCAAGACAGCTACTACTAATGCAAAATATTGCAGTTTGTATTTAACCGCTTTACAAGGAAGTTTAGAAAAAATATATCTTATTTTATTAACGTCAACGCAAGATCGCGAAAATTATCAACAGTTAATATGTTAGAGGTTTTTACAAAGTTAAAATCTTACAAGAGGAAACTTCAAATCATGGGGTCGCACGATTAGATTTAAGTAAATTTTTTCTTAAGAAGTTTTCGATAAAGTTATCATAATTGGTACCTTCTTTGACCTCCAGGATCGGTAGTAGTTCCCAGGAAAATGAAACGTGCGTCATTGCTAACTTATTTAGTTAATTTTGATTGTGCCAGACAGTTATCAAACTTTTGTTCTAAGTTTGCCAATCATCGTCAACAAATGTCAGAAGAATTGCTGATTTGTCTCTTTTTAGATATTGATTAAAAAAGTTTCGTGAATTTAAGACAGAAATATAATATTAAATTTTCAATGCAAATCATTTGCTACACGCTTTTTGCTACATGATTAATAATAATGCAATTGGGGCATCATTATTATTATTATTATTATTTTGGGTAACAACAGAAAGTCTGAAAGCATTAAGAATATAAATTAACCTTAATAACTTTCATTCACTATATTATTAGCACATAATGGCTTATGATCAGAAGTATCGAAAGAAATATATTAACTAAAATTCTCTACTCTGTGAGTGGAAGCCTCACAGTCTTGTCCCGAAAACACAAGAAATATGCTCAGGTTACCTTTAGTGTTTTTCAAACTTTTTCTATTTCAAATCTAGAATGATTAATTCCCCACTCGAAATAAATAGAACAAATCTTTGTCTACGGTTTAACGACATCGAGAACTTGGTAGTATAAATGCATTCCTATATTTGAACAAATACATGTCTTGAATAATAAAAATTAATATTGTTTGTTAAATTTAACCACACTCTTCATCTCTACCGAGTTTTTTTTGGAGACGTTACAGCCGGTGAAAGAATATATGAGATTCATTGAGTAGTACGATTAGTGCACCATCATAGAGATTTTTACGGATTCTCTATTAGTATCAGAGCAAAAACGACATGGATTCAACATTCGCAATTTTGTTTTCCAAAAGACTGTCATACCATAGCACGAACAATAAACAAACTTGAATAAAATATTTAAAATCAAAATCTATGGAATATAAAAGCGTTTAATCTGTTCTGCATTCAATCATTTAATCACTGCATCATCAACGGGTTATCATACTGCTTCATGATAAACGCATTTACATGTATACAAAGGTGTGAAGATTTAATACGTTAACTTCTTTCAGTTATAGTGTTACGGAAATCATATCATGTTACGGAACCTGTCTGATAGAATCTTAATATCCACGCTAAATACAATTCTCCCCCTTCTACAATTTTTGTCAAAATATTTCCTGGCATTATATCGGAATTGTCTAGACATGACCAGACATATAGTTAAAGATGGTTTTTACTAACAAACAGTGGAAATGGGATGATTTTCAATGCTTAGATGCAGCCGGTTGTAGTTTTTTATTGTCGTACACGGTACAACATTGAATGAAAATAACATTATCTTGCGCAGGATTCGAGTCCAGTACTATAGATTTTTGGAATACAAGCTTCAAACGGATTGATCAACCAGGACGAAACTTCGTACAAATTGTTAAATATTTGCGATGATGTTCTGAAAAGGGTTTCTCGAATTGACAGGATATTGTGTTCACCAAATCCTTAAGACATTTTTTTCAGATTTTTTAACTAAGATCTTCGAGGGTTAGTAATATAAACGATTTTTTTTTCTTTGAACTCCAAATGCACACCATTCTGAGAAAAAAAGCAAGGAAAATGAAAACTTGAATCTCACTCAAAAAGTCAGTACTATTTACTCCCAATGACAATGATTTGTTTAATTCTCCATGAAACCTCATATTGTGTTAACTTCGGTAATTATTTTAGATTATCACGTGAGCACCGGCTCCAACAATTGCAGATCCATTTAGTTATTACCATTCACTCACTATTACTGATTCTCTTTCAATCATAACGACAGATGTTTTCATCAATATCGGCGTCTCCATTGAACTCAATCGACAATCCAATAATCAGTTCAATTAGGAGAAACCGGCTGCCGAATTCTCACCTCCCACCCCTCCGGGGATGCTGTTTTAGAGGACATCTGGCCAAAGCATTTACTGTAGTTCAGCGCATCAAGTATAATTCGTAAAGGAAAATACTCTAGTATTATCACGGAATAAAAATGATTATATATGTTTGCAAAAGGAAGAGGCCATTTTATATAGATTCATGTACTTTTGTGTATGTGCCTTGTGTCACGTCATTTCCTTAACCGGTGTAAAATTATTAACTAAACTAGGAAAAATTATTAGCTAGTTATAATTAAATTAAATTGGAAAATATCAAATTCTGAGGAATATGAAATATATCGGGATCATTTAAAACACACAAAATAAAAGTTATGTAAATATCCGTCAGTCGCGTTAAAAATAAGAAAAAGAAAATTTAACGTTGACTATAGTTACTTTATACTCGTATCCAAAACTGGCGTATGGGAGAACTGTCAGAGGACGTATGGTTGCGAATCAATACTTTAAATGAAAATTGGAAAGCTTGCAAGCAAAGATGATTAATACAGAGTTTGACGGCAGTATATAGTACAGTATGATGCAAACAAGAACTAATTTGACACAAAAACAGATTAATTGTAGGAAAAAGAGGGGGAATAAATCATTAAAGGAAAGGTTAACCTATGAATACACTCCCTCGTTAAATTATAGGGCTTGGAATAAAGAACGATTTAAACCATATTAGATGTCAGGGGGGTTCATTTAGGCGATGGGAAATATAATGAGAAATTATTTGGATTACGGGAGAAAGATAGTCCAGTATTTTAGTGATCTGATTTAATGGATCCAGCTGATTATCTACTGCAAGAGTGTGAACACTATGTTGCTGAAAACTAAACTGGTGTTTGGCGAGTGTTGAGTAAGATGTGTTCAAGGACTATGTTTTGGAGATAAGAATCATTAAAAGTGAAATTTACGGAAAAATAAAACAGGAACATTGGTGTACAGTCAGGTATGAGCAACAACGAACAATTTACAACGGCTAAAAGACGCAAATTTTGCCTTAAGGTAAAAACGTGATAAATAGTGACCTAATGCATGTATCGTTCTTTATGTCACATGGTGGAACCTTGCAATAAAAATAATTTAAAGAACGTTGAAGATAAGTTGCTCTATATAATCAAAGCTAAAATAAAATTTAAAATTTGTGAATGTTAGAAATCTCCACGCAAAGGTGGCGGGTCGAGTGAGGTGACTCAAAGAACACTATGGTCGAAAAAAAAAAACAAAAAAAACGTACATATTTAAATACCATAGTTATAAGTTTAATAATATTTTTTTGTCAGCGAATTTTAATGCGCAAAGAGGGAGGACACAACATCCACGACAAAAGCACTATGAAGGAACAATAGGAAAGCGTCGTGCGTAGTGGAGGAGACGTCTGCGTTTACTCTCCTAATCTAAAGATCCCTGAACATTTCCACTTAGTGCAACTTCGTCTCTGGAAGTTGTCTTGGAACATTTCCTCCCATCCCACTCCTATAGTCTCCCGCCATCGCCGCCTTGCTTCCCATAGACCACGTGACCGTTTCGATCGCCGCGAGCTATTTCAGGCAGTTCGTCGTGCGCGCGTCTCTCTCAGGAATGTGGCCCTCTCTGCCCCCCTCCAACTTCTGTATACACCATCACCTACTCCTACCCTCATCCCAATTTTGCGATCAAAAGGTGAATCAGAGCATTTTTCTGCTATGGTTCCTCCCCCGACTCAAAAGTGTCCATTGAGAACAATTTTTCTTAGATAAATGTTGCAAGAGCCTTAAGTGATACCAATAATTGGGAAATTTTATTACGGAAATTGGAAAAGTAATTATGCTTTTTTCGATTAAAAAATGAGAACAAAATTTGGGTGTGTTTTTAATTCTATGAGAATTAATTATTTTGAATATGAGGTACACTAAAGGGGTATGAGTACACTATAGATTAGTTCACTTTTCAAGAGTTGAAATAAATTTAGTTTCATAAGAATGGTTATTTCAAATAGTAAAAAGATACGGACGTTGAATGTAAACATTAAACCCACAAGTCGGGATGTAATTAAAGAAACTTGACAAAGGGAGAACAAGCTCAAGCCAATATTGATATTTCAAAGAATGACCTATATTTACGTGCATTTTTTGCAGTTCGTGGTAAAAAGGAATATGGAAATCAACTAAATATTTGATTTGGATGCCCTCTATGCTCATGCAAACAGTCGGTAGGATAAACAAGATTTTACGCATGTCTTAAAAAACTTAAGATCAATGTCAGAAATGATATTCAGATAATGAGAAACAAAAAAGTTTGTTAATTAACGTGGGTGGGGAGAAATTGAACACTCGTTACAAATTGCCTGTAGTCATGGAACATATGTGATCAATTTATTTTTATTTCTGAAATATTTTATGCCTCCATATTAACTTTATTGAAATTAATTTCTGGGACATTTTATATTACAATGCATATCGGAAAAAAATGAATAATTACTTTTCTTGGTAATGACTCGTTGAGAGAGAAGTAGGTTCTTGTGCATTACACCTGTACACGCCTTCTCCGACGCGACGAGGTTGTAATAAGGAGAAAATTGAGGAAGTAATTTTCAAATCCTATACGTACGGACCAATGTCTGGGAATGAACTCTATATTTGGTCGATGAGTCAGGCAGTTCGTCGCGCTGTATTCCGAGATTCCTGCCCTGAACGATTCTCAAGTAAGTGAGTCAATAGACAATCGATATCAGATCGACTACCGTTGAAGGAGGGAAAACATTGTCAGATTGAAGCTGCAAGGAAATATACTCGGAGAAGCAAATTCCCTTTATGAAGCTTATTTTAAATATTTCCTGATCAGAATTCAGCTTTCATCCCAGTTAATGGACATATTTCCAAATGTAATGAATGGGGAGAAAACGTTAATAAATTAATTTATTTTATGTTGAGAATGCGTCGAGCTTTAATGTGGCGTCCATATTGTATCGCCTTTAGTAGCCAAACTTATGTTTCATAGTTCAGTGCGCAGTTTAGCTTTATGAGCTCCTTCACTAAAACGAATTAAAAATCGTTCAGCCAAGAAAAAAAAAATTTTTAGTCATAAATAACAAATACTCTCTAAACTTCAGCAGGACTTAATTTATACATATCTAAAGAATTGTGATACGATGTACATAAATTGATATGTATCACAGGAGTTGTTATACAAAATGTAATGAAAATCGTGAGTTAAATTTTTAAACTAACAATTATAAAAGTAAACTGTGTGATCTATGTATTAGTTAATAAAATAAATTATTAATTTTATATTTAATTGAGATATTATTGAAAATAACTTTAATATATCCTCCAAAGATTATTACAGACTTAGTAACATATTCTAATAGTAACTTAGTAACATAATTTCTCCATTATATTTAAGAAAGTTTGAGGAAAAAGAAGCTAAATGGAAAGAGGAAATGTGCGTAATACCGAAATGAAAAACGCATTGACGAAAGAAGGTACGATCATTGCAGAATATTTCAATTTCATATAAATAAATCAACTATCACTTCAAGAGCAATTTACATTACACGTTCCATTATCCGCTAATGAAGCAATTATTCTGAACTAAATAATATTTGACACATTTGCGACTCTAAAAGATTTACAGTGAGGGAAGTACTCTCAATAATTATTCTGCGTATAAGTAAATTACGTTCAGTTCAAAACATTTTAGTACATGGCCTACGCAAATCATTACAAAATTCAAAAGACAAACATTTTTTATTGGCATAACAAACATTACCACTTTTTTTCTACATCATCACGAACAAAAACAAAAGTTGATAGCTTTTTTATTACCCCAAATTGCGTTTTTATTACTCCAAATCAATATTGAATTCTATCGGAATTGAAACATTTCAAATGAAGTTATTTCGATTTAAAGATTTATTTTCTATCAATATATTATCAATATTTAACAATATAAATGTTTTTTTATATACAATACAAACGTTTCTTGCTATGTATAGACCCAAGTGTGCCTGATCAACGGAATTACTTTTTGCAATGAGATGCACTCACTCTCAATACAAATTCGTGAAATAGACGTGAGCTCTTGTTTCGATGTAAATTTAAAATATTTTTATTCGCCTATGATGATACAAAACTTAGTTTAATGTATTGTGTTATTTAATGTTTTGTTAGTTTCAGCTACGTGAAGTGCAAATAAATACGATCTGCTATCCTTTGACATTTTTGTGAATTATTCTCAATAGAAAGTTCATCAAGTACAACATAAAATAATACGACGGAAGGATAACAGTAGTGCGAAATGAATTTGAAAAAAGCTCTGATCTCTCGCATTCTACCCCGCAATACCAGTGGACAAGGTACATGTCCTTTCCATGAATTCTGGTGCCGCTGTCATCATGTCACACATGTCCAAGTGGTTGTAGTCTGGGGCGGTGACTCGCCGCTGCACCTCATTCATCGGTAACACGAACACGCGTCCGCAAACGACAGGAGGGAACACTCACACACCGCACACACTCTCACACACACATAGACATTCAAAACACACTGGAGGTCATCAGAGAGTTTGCAATTTTTTAATCAATATCCCACTGCAATGAAAATGTGAAATATACGGAACGACGAACACCGACATGTGCGGGAGAGTTGAAAACACAGTAGTTCTCGTAATGAAGTTATGAATAATACACAGTCTAGAAAAACTCACTGAATACACAGATACACCTTATGAACACGTTTCCCATTAAATGATGATGTATGAGAAGGGAAAAAGCACGAAAATTTAATCGTGTTCTAAAGTAATATTGATGTATTAAGGAGCCCAATTGTAAAAAAAAGGTGCAAAACATATTTTTAATGTTTTATTAAAATATTTTGAACTATCGATAGTGAAATTTGAGAAAGTATGCGTTAGACATGATCAGCATCTCCTTGGTAGAATTATCGCTGTCTAGAGTAAACAAAATTGTATAGTTAACAGAAAATAAATATTTTTGATGAGAAAAGATGAATAATAAATTTAATAGGTTTGCGCTTCGTACCGAGATCTGCAGTACGTTTCTGACAACGCGTTACAAAATTGGTTTCTCGTACATAGCAATATTTTGTTGTTTAAGATGTCTCGAAAGCACCGCTGTAGAGAAAACTATGTACCAATTAATTTAAATGTAATGAAAATTTCATAGGAAGTGAATACCAATAATGATACGTATCCTACTCCAAATACGAACGGTGAAACATAAATAGGAAATATTCTCATCCTTTTTGAACCCAATCTTTCTTGGGGAACATGAAGACGACCAAAATCAAATAAAGTCATCCCACAAGTAATCCTCTCTTATATTAATTCTTTAATGCCACGGTGTATTGCAGACTGAGAAACATATGAGAAAGTAAGTGCAATGGTTTTGTACGACTTGTTATGTATCAGATGCATCCAAAACGGATAATTTCGCCCGAATTTCGCGATCGAAAATGTTCACGCCTACACATTTTTGCTATATACTACGTATATGAGAAAGTAAAAAATATATATATACTTATTTTGTCTAGTGATAAATACCTGAAGTATACTTTCTAAGATGTGACGCAAAATTTAGAATCTATAGGAGCAATGAATGCATCTTCTAATTCCACCATTTTGCATCACACTCCCTCCCGCGGCGTCGCAACACTCATCCTCCTCTTTTCGCTTTGGAAGAGAGAGAGGCAACTCCTCGTCAACTCCCCGAGGCACCATTCCGTCATGCGCTCCGTTAAAAATGCAGCGAGTGGAGTTGGAGGAGCGCACCTCCACTGCCAGCAACTGCTCCCTTGAGACGCTCTGGAGGACCTCCTCCAACACGTCGCTGCCTTCCCCTTTTCCTACACACAACCGCAACATAGTGTTAGCTATTCCACGGCTCTCCTCCTTCACTTGCACCATCTCCTTCCGTCTTTACCACTCATCACGTGGTTTATTTTATTTCTTTTCTTATTTTTAAATGTTTTTTTTCTGGTACGATTTTCTCAGCTATCTATCCTTATTTGGAATTTTAAGGAGTTTGGAAACGTAGATAATGTGTTGTTGTGAATTTTGCGTAGCAAATCTATTTCGCTGCTGGTTGGATAGTCGGGGTTGGATCACACTTAAACGCCCTGTCTGACTCCAAGGTCTACTCAACCTACTGTAAAATGAGTACCAGGGAGTCCCCTTGGATACACCTTAGGGTACGCAGTACGTAAGTTTGACCTGGGTAGAGAGAAAACCAAATGACTGAATAAGTGAGAGGGACCCTCGTTGCAAAACTCCCGAGGTCTCTCCGAAACTGCGATTGGACTCACTTTGTTTATTGGGACCGAAGACGCTACAGTAATTATCGTCATCCTATGTATGAGAGTCTGGTCATACTCAATGCTCTCGTATCTACCTCACATCCTTCTCCTATGGATGAAGCTCGCTTTTCCCCATAACAGTCTCCTTCACGGACCCTCTCTCTCTTGGCCACCACCTCGCTCCAAGCGCCACTAGAGACATGCTGCCACTTCCTCTGCCTCTGCAGGAAGAGTGCTTCCGCATTGCTTTGTTCCTCCTGTGTTGGAGTTACCGTCGTGTTTCCGACTGTCGGTTGTTAAACGCAACGCCAATTCCATTCTAGGTTCCTGTTTCTCATTAACGAATCCCTTTCAGTGCGCTGGCTATGAAAGGGGGGAAGTCACAAAATCGCCAAGACTAAATCTAGGTTTCCATCATATTAGAAAACTTGTTTTCGTTCAAAAAGTGACGACCATAAAAAACATGGCACTGAAAAATATGCAACAATCGTGAAATGATTTTGAAAAGAAAAACGAGAAAAATTTAAAATATTTTTTCGGAGGTGTGTAGTTTTTGTGAGAGGTCATAAAAATCACATATTTGTTCAAAGAAAAGTTGATATTGAGTTAACTTCAACAATTCATCATATCTCCAATGCTCCGAAAGAAAAGATAATAAACAAATAAATTGCTAATTGATCTAAACATCTAAACGAACTCTAATTTCTAGTGATTGTTACTCATTACAATGATATGATCACATCAGAAGCAATGTTAACATTTACATATAGCGTAGATTAATTAGTGTTCAGGTGCACGTTAATGCAGAAAGAACCACGCTGCATGTCAGTCATTAATCTCAGTGTCAAAAGCTGATCATGATACATGATTCTACCGAATAAAGTGCTTCATAAACCTAATTGGCTTTCAAGTCTCAGGAGTAACGAGCTTGTCCGATAAAGCAGGTGGTCCTTGCCTGAGACAACAGACCTGGAAGAGGATCGTGAATGCAGAGCGCTTAGACAGCAGATACCTTAACCATGTAAATTACTGCTTGTTGTGTCTGTGAGTATGGCGGTCGCCAACATAGCGCCGCGCCGCTCCGTCTGCGGGTATTTCAAGAGCCGTACTTTGAGGGGAAGCTGCTAACTATACAGTTCTCGCTCTTTCCACTTCCACGGTCCGTATGCAAACACGAAGGTAGATTCAACGTGTTTTCTCACGTTTATGACGACAGCGTTCTCGCAATATCTCCGCTCTTCACTAAAGCCGTACATCAGCGTTTATGGCTCATAGATATTTGTGTTTCCTTCATGTAAGGTCACGAACATTACAATGATCTGCAAGGGCGTGCGGTAAACAGAATTTTCAACTTTATCCCTTAATTGTAGTTGCAGGTTGTCTCGTATTTCCTCATTAATATAATACAATGTAATGGATAGTGACCATCAGGAATAATAATAAATTTCGAGACCGTTTCAATGCTTGTATTACTGTTTCAATACAATACACATATGTAATATTTAAAATATACAATTGTGTTGTATTGAAACAGTAATATATTTATTGAAACGGTCTCGAAATTTATTATTTTTTATCTTGTTCACTATCCATTACATTTCACTTTATGCCCTGTTTGTCGTATCAGATTATCTTGTCAAATTCATATTAACAGTTGTTTCTTATGTGGTTTAAACTACTGATTGACATTATGCATTCATTGCTATTTGTGTACAAGCTCATTTGCAAGCTCATTCTGTCATGAGCAATTCGTATACTCGTATATCTCCATATAGTCATAGTTTTCTATTCATTTGATTGAAAAAAGACTATTTGATATAAAAAGAAATATGTTTATATTGCATAATTCTGCAACAATGTATTAAAATTTATTAAAACAGTATAATTTTCATATTGATTTCAAATAACTCGAAAATTAATTTTCAATTTATTCTTTCACACACACAGTAAAGTAGTTATAATTATAGGATATTCAATTGTGAGTGTTCTAGTTCAGTTGTCACCATTTCACAGAATAAAATAAACTTAGGAAATTCTCTGTCCACATAAATTGGAATAGACGTTTTGAGCAACTGTTGAAGCAAGTAAAGTCAGAACTTTTCACGCTAACAGCGGATGAAACGTTTGGTATGTACCTACTTTTTTAATGTATTTGGTAAAAATTTAAATGTTATAGATACACTATATTAATATATAATTTATAACTATATTAATGTATAAACATTATTTTTAGATTTATATTTATTTTTCCATTTGGTTCGACATCTGAGGACATTGACAATTTAACATATTTTTACAGGACTTGATTACGTAATTTTGAAATTATACTTATCGTACTGGGAGAATTCGAAATATTAAAATACAATTTAACCACTCTTAAGAAGTATAATGTAGTAGTTGGTAAGGTTTCATCGTAAGTTGGATTTCACTTCGTGAAAGCCTCTAAGCTGAGAGAGGTCAGTGCCGTCTTTTCTCAAACCGATTCCCGTACCTACCGCTCCACATTCACTCAATGGCTGTTGCTCTCCGCGTAAGAGATACAAAGATGTAAAATTTGTGTAAAAGGTCTCAGGACAAAAATTTCGCTCGTTGGCATGTTTTTCAAATTTTCAGGTCTTATGGCCATTCTAAGAGTCATTTGCAGGTGTTCGTGCTTCAATATCGACGTTTTTTATTATTTGGAACGTTCAAATTAACGATACTTTTATATTTATTGTCATTGATAATCATAATATACAATACTATTGAACTATTATACTTCATTGTAACAAACTACTTCAACACAATTTCTTCTACACTACAAAACAAGTGTCATAAACCCAGAATTCCAATCTCTTTCCCAAACAGAGCCGTATTATTCAGGAATTGTCACTTCCGAAATCAACTATATACTAAATAATGGGTTGTTTAATTTTGCCAATGCAATGCAACGCTTTGTTTTGTAACTACACTGAAATAAACAAAAATGTTGACATCAACTTATGAGTAGATTAATTTCTCAAAAACGTTTTTCCTACGTTTAGCTACAAAACGAGAAGGACTAGAACCAGTTGAGACTAGAACCAGTTGGGACGGATCTCCTGCTACAACTGAAAATGTGCTTTATATTATCAACGTTTTCATTACTCAAGTTAGAACAACAATTTTCATATTAATGCATTGTTTAATTTTCTATTTTCAAGTAATATATGTTCAAGATAGCCTCGTAGTAGTAATTTACTAATTCAAAATCACATTTCAAAACCATAAGAGGTTTTGTCCAGCAAACGCATATCAACCCCACAGTATGTGGTTTGTGGTTCATCTCACGTTGAGTCACTCGTTAATTAAGAACATCATCCCGAGGAGAGAAGTAATTCCACTCATCTAATTATTTGCTGAAATAGTAATGTGCATATTATAGTTATTTATGGGTTTCAAATAAATATAGGAGATATCATGTTCATTTTTCTTTGTGTATCTACTTTGAATTATTGAAATATTTATTGATTTAAAATTAGATCACGCAAAGATTAACGCATTTATTTTATGCAGAGATATTCCACAAATTTCACCTCCCCTTTTTCATTACTAGTAGTTTTGTTGAAGGAATTGAATAAATTAGAATAAATGTTTTAATTATGCGTCTAATGAAATTAGAATTATAATTATGCCTTTGTCCGNGGAATTGAATAAATTAGAATAAATGTTTTAATTATGCGTCTAATGAAATTAGAATTAGAATTATGCCTTTGTCCGGAATAGGCGAGTAAAATCGATGAAAAATATCTCAGTATCACGGTGATCGAGATTTGTTCGTATCGGAATATATTGTTAAAACTAAATGGTCACAATATTTTTGTTATTTTTCCCACATTTATTAGAACTGCTCTGGATAGTATATATTATCTTTGCCTGTTTGGACTTGTAACAGGTGTTTTGGCTAACGTTCCATAATGTCTGAATAATTTTCTTAATTTTAAATGACTGTTTTAAATTGTATAGACAAACAATGTATTACCTACCTTCATTTCTAGTTATTCTCAAAAAATGCTGGGTACCCTTCGTCATCTACCTTCATTGGGCGGATGATGTGCTTATGCAGCGGAAAAAATGACACGGTAATTGTAAATGACACATTATAACCAAGCTCTGACACATGCTTTTCCACCTCAACTAAGTACTTGAATCGACCGAGACAGGAGTCACCCATCCTTAATAAGTAGACAAATGCAACGAAACATATTTAATACATTTAAAAAATCTAATTTGTAATAATTTTTTTCTGAAACATGGATGAAAAAGACATTAATGGAATTGTGGCAAGTTAATTACATTTGCTTTTATGTCATTTTTAAATAAATAATCTCATCAAGTCATTGTTATGTTATTGTCACGTGTTTTCTGCGTGTCTGTAAGTGAAAATATTAAGATATAAATCACAAGTGAAAGAGTTAAATGCGTTATAAACATGAGCACAAGAGAAGGACGCATTTTGGGATCTCCAATAGAAGTGAAACTTGTATCACACGTGGAAGTAATTGAGTGCTAGTTTTTTATTGTCTAGGGAAGATAATGTTTTGTAACGTTTCAAGAATTATGATTCATTTATTTAGAAGTTACGCGAAACCGTGCGACGTTCAATGCACTCTATATCAGACGCTTGTTGCGCAGGGCGCGCACTGTACGCAGCTATGGGGTTGTGTGCTACGACGTCGTTGTGTTTGCTACGACGTCTATGTACCCCTTTCTCGTACACATACATTCACGGTCCCCGCGTTTCATTTTCAATATCACCCCCACAAATAAAGTTTCACTTAAAAAACATCGCGTTCCACAGGACTTAACGAGGAACAACACAAAACACAATAGTTAACCAAAATCCAGCAGAGTGGAGACTTCTCCAAATATACAATTTCTTGCTATTCTCTTAATCTCTCTTATTCTCTTAATACCAGTGTAGGTAGAACTAAAATATCTGAAATTACCACAAATAAGAGTAACATGCATTTATTGCGATTTCAACTTGAAAAACATACCTCACCGACCATTTTATTGAAATAATTGCAATTATAATTGACGTTGGTCATATGGAGGAAAAACTTATCTTCAAAACGAGTCCAGATTTAAATTACGAAAGTAATGAAATTTTACTTCGATTTGTAATAAATTTTCCGTAGTATTTTTACATCATTTTTATCTACAAAAAATGGACATTTCAAAAATATGTTTTACTTTTTCCGTGGTATGGTGCACAAACCACGAAAGCGTTGCGATCGGCCGACATGTCTTTACAAGCTCTTGTGAATTTCAAACGAGTCAAGCCAGTTCTTGAATATTGTTTGAACTATGCTATTAACTGATAGATGGAAAGTAAATTATGGTTTTAATCAATATAATTTATATTGATTTATAACTCGGAGCGCTAGTCCCAACTTAAGCTGGGTTTAGACGTCACACACCTCACTCGTGAGTAAAACTCATCCTCACCCCAACAGTTTACGTGAGGGTGAGTCGTGGTGAGACTGCGTAATGCGGTGAACACTATTACTCGCCCAACGACAATCGGACACAATCCACGCGGTGCGAGAAACTAGCTCTGAATCCCTCGGATGCGAGGCTCGAGACCAATAACCTCGCCAGGAGTTGCACTCGCAAACTTCGAAGTGACGAACACGTCTAGACGANGCTCTAAATCCCTGGGATGCGAGGCTCGAGACCAATAACCTCGCCAGGAGTTGCACTCGCAAACTTCGAAGTGGCGAACACGTCTAGACGAGGCGAGAGATCCCTCGCGAGATAGGTACGCGACGTTGAGCGTTTTAATCTCGAGCAGTTCGGTTGCTCGGACAACAAAAATAACACGGAAAGATGTATTTACTTCGTTTAAATACAAGTTGTTTTTCAAATACTAACTCGATTAAATTGAAAGAATTTCAATGAAATCTCCACGCACTAATATGAAGAGTGCAATTGATAATTTGATTGCAAAAATAATTTAATCGTAACCAAACGATGGTTTACTTTTAATTGGTGAAAATACTTTCAAAACTTTCAAAACCAGAATATTTATTGGGTAAAATGGTTTAATAAATATTATAAATTGAATAATTTAGTTTAAACTGTATAACTGAGATAAAAATGCTTTAGAATAGTCAATTCGTCTGTTATTCATGAGAAAAACATGTTTTAAATATCTGCAAAGCATCTTCAACAGAGTAGAATACGAATTTTTAGTATATTTAAATTTATAAACTTTTGATCACTTTGGAGTAATTACACGAAATATTAATTACAAATAGAGTGAGTCAAAATGGATTTGTATGTCCATTTAACTGCATCTTCAGTGATAAAAAATTATGATCATTACACGACAGAGCTTAATACATTTTTGACAGGTATTTAATGATGAAAATATTGGTATATGCATAATTTAAAAAAACGTGTGCCATGCTTACTTTTATATTATTAAGTAGCAATGCAGTGTTTTTCGTGAAGGAAGAAGTATTTCCTCGCTACACACATCTCAAAGTATAATTTGCTCAATTGTTTTGCGTAAAAGACAGTTATTAAAGAACTAATATCTGAAATTGAGCGCATTTTGTAAAGTCGTGCATTTCTTCGTTATTCCTTGATCCAGGTTGATACGAGAAAACTCGGACCGAATAAGAATAAGATAAGGTACTAGGTAGAGTAGGGTTGACATGTAAGATGATACTATACAATAATACTATACAATACAATAGTGTAAGATGATTTCGAAACTTTTACAATGTGTCTGATATTGCGCGGAAAGGCATAGACTGTTGCAATATGGTTATTGAGAACTTGAATCAGTCAAGAAATTGGTGCTCGATTTTCGAACGCTAAAGTTGGAATTGAAAATCGATTATAAGACATGAAGAGTTAGGAGCTGTAAGTAATTTTCTGAAGATTGGGTGATAAAAATCTAGCTTCTACTCGAAGCTTGTGCGTTCGGGGTCATATATTGATGACATAAATTAAAATACTGTCGCGTAAAATACTGTGAAATACCGACAACTACGTTGAAGTATAAGAAATTTATGTGCGTGTAAAACAAGCGTTCACTTCCTTTACTAACATTACCGAATTCTAGATAGGTTTAGTCAAAATCCTTTAGAATGCCCAGCGTATTACTGATGATAATGCAACACAGCCAATAAAGAAAAATCTTTTATCTTTTAGTATGTTAACTATTGTTATGCAGTTCACGCAAGAACAAATTGAAATCCGATCAACTACAAAAGGTGACAACATACTCCGAGGGACAATTTTTTTTTTAATAAACTGCAAAATTGTAGAATGTGTAGTTTCTATCATGACTCTTGATCACTCACTCTTATTCAGTCACTCTTGATCACAAACTTTTGGATACACTCTTTTAAACGAATGTTTATCTTCATTTCTTCGAGTATTCTAATATCCATGTACTTCTTTAAAAGCGAATGACATAGTTAACTTGTTCAAATGACTCTGTTTTGTTTTTAAGAGTGGGTTTTTATTGATGAACCATGAAGCTGCGAGGTCTTACATACAAAATTGAGCCGTGATTGTTAAACTATAAAACGAACCGTGGCATCAATGCCATTCTAGAAATCGTCAATATAACATCCATCTCGCGACATCCATTTTCAAGATCGAAAAGGAAAGCCACACAGCGATAGCGGAGCCTCAGGCGTAACAGTAGCAGTTTCATTCGACTCGAATGCGATCCTAAACTCAATCTGCCGTATCTCACCTTCAGCGTGCCTCAATGGGCTGGCGATCGTCACTTCCTCCTCCAATAATACGAAAGCCACCAGCGTCGCTGGCTATTAAAGGCTTCGAGGAAAATGGAGAGTCGTCGCTAGTGACTTGGGTTACCTCAAGGATCATTCTTCGGTACACGCGATTCAATAAAAGAGAAGGTTTCCCAATGGACTCTTTCGTGAAATGGAATAATATTGATTGTTTCTTCAATGACTCTTCATTCATGTTTATTGGTTCGTTTAACTTGATAACTTGAAATGGAACCAATGGAAAAAACTAACGTTTCTTCAAACGTTCCAATGCATACAATAGTTTTGAAAAAACATTTCAAAATTAAATTTTATATTATTTATTGGGACACGCAGTTTGACTCCATGATTATTTTCTATTAAAATAAGATGAATATGCATCGTAACTACATTCTCCATCGGTATCTTTGTGGAATTCCTTTTCGATACAGATATTTAGTGAGGGGTGTTTGTTTCTGAGATCTTCAGGTGAATGTGCAGTTGACTCGTGTGAGTTACTTCCAACATTTGAAAGAATGCGTTACATTGTTAACAACTATTTTGGGATCTTGTACGAAAATTGAATTCTCTAAAATGGCGAAGTAATGATTCAGCTATGATAAATCATACTTTTCCGAATTTGAACGATGAGTAGATTGAAAATAAGTTTTGTAATATTGCGCTAGAAAACCAACAATGGTAAGAAAAAGGGGGATTGATAGGTTGAATTAAACATTGCTGGCAGGTAAGGTAGCTCCTGTATAGTGAGAATGTCATCGTCTGAGATATTTGCTGACAGCGAACATTAATTGACTTCTTGAATATCGCATCTCGGCAAGCTCCACTATAGTCCTCTCTTGTGCTTCTCTGTGATGCTGACCCCCTTGTTGTGCCTAGACAAAGTAATTACAGAGCACAGCACAGAACCCGAAAGACATACCTCAGGGCTCATGGCGGGATAGTTTGACCTTTTGTTGTAGTGAAACAACGCATAGTTTGACATATCGCTCGGGGTGGCGAAATTACAATACACCAACGCATTCTAGACAAACAATCCGTTCAATTATGATCTTATTAGTTCTATCTCAATATTCTCTCTAGAAAAAAAAATTAAACCAAGGAACACGGGTCAATGCGAAATGTTTGTAAGTCATTCGTATGGACGTAGAACGCAATTTCGCCATTTCCCTCCAAAGTAATGAATGAAAGAAAAAGAGAGAAAAGTGTTTTGCCTGCTAGAGATGGAGCATTAGTATTCTCTTACCTCACTTCAATGTCCCTTCTCCATAAAACATCTTCGTTACATTAATTTCGAAGAAGAATTCTATTTTCCTCAACTTTCTTCTTTCGCCTGTTCGTGTCTCATTCCTAAGAAGTATCACATAATTGATGTCCAGAGCAGCATGAAAGAAAATGCAACATTAATAGTTTTTTAATCTTTCGTTGACTTTCATTGGAAATATATATTGTTTTTCATATATCCCATGATTTAAGGAAAATCAATTATGATACCTGAATATTTCGTGGGGTTAGTTTTTTGGGAAGGGAAAATTAAGTTGATAATTCTTACACTTAGAAACATATTCAACTATTATATATTCGGGTTGTGAACACAGCCTGGTGAAGATATGATACAAATTAAAAATCGTTTTAAGTATATGTAAATTATGACATTATTTTAAGTATATGTATTGCATCAAAATATGTTATAATCGAATAAGCTACTGAACAACAAGAAATTGACAACTATATATGTAGTGTGTATACATTTTCTTCTTAATACATGTGCCGTATAGTAAAGGATTCTCTATAAGAAACCAATTG
This sequence comes from Laupala kohalensis, assembly GCA_002313205.1. NCBI lineage: Eukaryota > Metazoa > Arthropoda > Insecta > Orthoptera > Trigonidiidae > Laupala > Laupala kohalensis. The sequence continues at coordinate 47,361 of NNCF01134390.1, forward strand.
ACTTATTTACATTTGAAAGATGTCAAAGTGGCATTGAAGTTTCAAAAGTATTAATAGATAAATGAACAAATTTTTTAAAGCAGAAAATTGCTACTGAATCATTTGCATATTCAGTGTTATTTTTTCTGCTCACGAACTCTAAGTTTATCTTCTAATGGAAGAGTAAATCTTTATTAACACTCAGCTCCCTTGATCTTTCGCGTGGATAATTAATACCCTTACTTAGTCAGCGTACACTATATCTCAAGTTCATTAAACACCATTTATTCAAATTTCTAAATTCCATCATACTTTTCCTAATTTTATTATTTGATTTTATTTTCGGTCCATAGTTTTCTGAGGTATGAGGTAGAACATCTGAGGTACTACTACTGAGGAACAAAATTTCTTTGCAGACATTTCATTATACAGTCACTTTTCAAAAGCGTAATGAGATTGATCGACTTACTACTTACGACTTACAACGAGGTACATTACTCATGTTACTGAATTGTTTAAAAATAAGTACGTCAGATTAAATTCTGGATATTAAATTTTTGATAATTACTTACACATTCAGATTCCTGTACTTACAAAGAAAAACCGAGATGCAATTTAAGTATCCTAAGCTTGCAAGTAGCAATAAATCTCGAGGTAAGTTCTACATCTGGGTACAAAATTTTATTTTACTTTTTATCAACGGCATCATTGAGTGAGTTGACAACGAAACAAAAATATTTTGGTTACATTTTTAGAGCGGAAAATCGGAAAATTTTTGGATATACACCCCATACTTTTGATTGCGATCACATAATTTATATCAACATTCAGAAGAGCCATGAGTATCTTGAAGATTCTATCTGAAGTAAGATCATTGCAGGAAGTTCGGAGATGAAGTTCTTCCTACCAGGAGACATTGAGATGACGTGAGAGATCGAATTAGCATTATAAAGCACACGCAAAAATGGGACTTCTGATGGGACGCGGTAACTTAAAGCTGTGCAGAACTTCTCTTTCTTCTATGATGAAAAGAGAAATGCAGATAAAAATGAAAGTAGAAGGGTGGATAAATGTACACTTCATGTCCATGACTATGTATTTATTTATGTGTACCTTCCATATTTGTGTCTGGTGGAAGGGCCTCAATTTCCCTTAAAATTCTTGTCCCCCACTTCTAATCCTGCTTCATACACTAGTGGGCTTACTCTGCTCATTTAGAGGATCGTATGCTATCGGTAATCGGACTTTATTTAAGTGAATTTAATAATAATTTCTACAAATACAACGGAATACTCATGTTGAAAATTTATATTTATGTGGGATAATTGAGAGAAACTTTTATGTTTATTTTAAGAGCGCAGGTCCTAAAACTCTAATTTTTGCGAATTGGAAGTAACATTACGGCAAAAGTAAATGGGTAAAATTGTTAACTTTATTCATTACAATATCAGTATTTCTATTAATAGAAATATATTTAAAGAATTATAATACATTTTTCTATAGCAGAGATAAAGTTTAAAATTCTTACAAATGTCTATAATGTTATGGTCTCATACAATTATATTATTTCCACTTAAAATCCAAAAACATGTCCTTCAAAATTATTTTATGGAAATTAGAAAAAAACATGCTTATGTGAACAATCATTAAAATATAAAAATTAATGTTAATGTGCAATACCATGAACGGAAAATGCATAGCTTTTCAAACATGAGAATTTAGCTTATAAAAAGGAGGGAAATCTTAGTCCAACAGGTTAGTGTCGTTATGTTTTGGGATTCCATCATTTTCTGGATTGAATATTCGATCGGGATATTAAACTCACTATCACATAGCACACCAGCTGATTTAAATTCCAAAAGTGGAATTGCGTCTCCTTAAAGAAGCACAAGTGTCTTACGACCTGAAAAATATATTCAAACATATGTAATAATTGGGGAAAACATTTCACGAAAATAATACCATCATATATTTGTCCGAATTCATAACATATACTAAGATCAGCGATTTAAAATCAGAGGGTGATTTACAATGTGTGGTACGTACAAATAAATATATATGACACATCAAGGAGATAGTGATACATTATCACAATAATTATTTTCCACAATATTTCCCTCAAACCACTTTTTTGAATGTAGTTTGAATAATTTTTGGATCGAAACACTTAACCAACTTCTCCTTTAATTCTATTCTTTAGGATTTCCGTTTACAATTATTGTTCAAGTTGTATCCGTAACCGGAAAAAGAGTCGCCAAATTCTGAAGACTTTATAATACGTACAACAATAACTGTTCATTTATAGCGATTGGTAACTATCATAATTAGTTATAACAACGAATATTGCGTCTATTCTAGCACACATCGATCGAGGAAACACGGTGAGTAGTTCGCAACATACACAAAACCCATGCTTGGACGCTGCTTGCCGCCGCTGTGCTGTGCACGATCGATTGTTGCATTAAGGTCCGCTATGATGTATTTGTTCTCGACTGTATTCGCTGGATGCATAGTGTTCTGCGATAAGATAGGTGCATCGCTCTCTGCAAAGTCCAAAACCCGAATCCGCTATGTTGGCTTCATCCGTCGCGTTGCATGGAGACAATAGAGATAGGCAACGGTGCTGATCTTCCAAGCATTTGAAATGAAGCGGATTGAGGAACATGAATTAAACCAACACCCGACAGCTCGCTTCTCTGCCTCAGGAGACGAATTGATACCGTGAGGAATATTTTCAAATTCTTTTGAAAAAATATGCCATAAATGGCTGTTTTCATTTTAGGGCAATGTTAATTTATATATCATAAAAATAACAAATAAAAAAAAATAATGAATTTTAATTTACGATATTATTACGGTGTTAATTTAATTATGTTTAATGTATGCGGTACAAATTTTTATGTCATTCATAAAGTACTTCAAAATAGAAAGATGCAATCTAACTAATATTGTACAAATCGAAAGATGATGATCGTACACTATTTTTTTTCAAAGAACCAGAATAATATTAAAACGGAAACTAGAATTATTGAATATAATTTAGAGCTTAAGAAGTACGAGAAATTTGGTGCACTAATTTTGAAACAATATTTGATTTTGTAGTAGTAACATAAGATCACCAGTAAAAATATGCTGAATTGTAGGGCATGGAATATTTTCAAACAATTAGGGTAGTATCATGGATACAGCAACGAAGCTTATAATAATTTATTATTGTGAAGAATGTGTCTCTTTTAAAAAGGTGAAATACTACACCAAGATTTTGATAATATAGTATGGGGATCATGTTTATAAAGACAAAAACCACAATCTCTATCTCTGAAATGACATAAGAACCTCTGCACAAAAGTAATAAAGGGGATTCCACATGGATCTGTCATACAGCCACATACGATCCCACTCTCCACGCTGTGTTCGTAGAGTCAGATGCATCCTTCCCTCCTATATCTCCGAACTAAGAGCCACATCAACTCCTTTGCGACTGCCGTTGCCTGGTGACGAGTGGCAGTCATTTGGTGACGGCGGCGACCGCACCAAGGCGATTAGTCAGTGGCCAACGGGTCCCAGGCCACCCGTTGCCTTTCCCTGACCCGCCCTTACATCCATCTGGGTGGCAATGGAAGGTCCTAGGCGCTGGTAGTTAATGGCTCGGCCAAAGGGTAGGTGGGGATCGTTGATACAGTTCGAGTTCTAATGTCCAGAGGACTCATTTCTATTGAGTAGCTCGATTTATATACAGATTTTTTAAAATGTAAACTGTTGTTATTTACAGAGTAGAAAAACATATTTTCTACTTAAATTTTTACTACTATTTTTCCCTTGACTTTCTATTTAATTTCTTGAATTGCACTATTAAAATGAATTTGATACTGAAATAATATTTTAGTATCATCATTATTGTATAAGAAATAAATAATATGATTTTTTTTATTTCTCACCAGCTGATTTCGGGCATATTTGAAAAACTACTTACTGTACTTCTTGAAATTATTTTTAAAGGAACAAATGTGATTTTACAATATTTTTATCATAATTATAACAAATGGAAGTATATTACTTTCTGATTTATATGGTAGCAAGATATGTTTAATTAATAATCTTCCCATTTTCATTATCTTAGGCTTCAATAAACAATTTGCGAGTAAATACCATAACACACGCCGACTACATTCGGACACAAACTTGATAACAAAAAAGTGAATCCACTAACAAACTTTAACAATTTTTATTTAATGTATAAGTGTATTCGTGTCTACGTCAATTAATAAGTTTTTTATATATGACACTAATAAGTAAATGGACTTAACCAAGTCTCAATAGTCGCGTTTTTTAGGTCTCGGAATAGAGAATAATCGCGTATCTTCATTTGTGATATTAGTCCTACCTACTCTGAAGAAAAAGGCAGTGTTTTGCGGAAATGAAATAATATTTATTCATATATCAGAAAATAATATAATTCTGATGGTCTAAAAACACATTTTAATCACACCGTTTTCGAAGCATGAACGTTTGAATGAATGCAAAGTTCCTTTCCTGGAGTCAAGCGACAATTTCTTACGTGAGTATTTGCAAATTGTCTCTCCCTTACTACTACAATATCACGTAATATGTCTTCCGTTTTTCTGCGGTTTCCCTTTGGCACACCATAATACTTAACTTTCCATAATGTATATTCCACAAAAACTGTAAAAATGTGCGTTCGTACAACGTTCATTACGTCCTACTGACGTCATTTGTCAAGACCTTAACGACTTCTCTCCGACTGGCAACAAATGAGGTCGAGGAATGTTACACTTGTGGACTCACAAAATGGCCTCCATCAGTTTGGTTTTTTATGGCTCTGCGGAGAATATGACGCAAATATTTCTCCTAAGGCTCTTAATATAATGTAATACCATTCAGTTTACTCTTCGTACAATATTCCAAACAGAAAACAGGCACCAATATTCCAAACAGAAAACAAAATTAATTTCTATTATAGAATTAGTTGTGTAACTAGGGTGCTTGTGTTTATGACATTACTGCAAAAAATTTCACTCAACATGAAAACATAAAAATTCAAATTTTTACTGATAGTTTTGATTGAAAACCTTTAATCATCTGCTTTTGTATTCACTAATTCATTACAATGCCCTGAAATTGATTTTTCAATTCTGATGATTTACGGTATTATTGCTACACGTGGAAGGGTTAGTAGAAGTAGCTAGTAATAGTTAAGACTTATTGATACTAGGAGGTGTATAGAGGAAGGAGTGTTCGTTTCTTAGTAGTTACAGCTATATGAACTGGGACAATAATGTGAAGAGCTGCAAATTTTCTCTGGTCCCACCGGGAATTGTGCCCGGGATGACTTGGTGATGAGTTATAACGCTACCACCTGATCCACGGAGGGGCTAACACTTTGGACCAAACATAGAAACAATGAAGAGAAGATTAATTTTCCTTTCAGAATCACTCTGTAACATACTTTTGTTTACCTCAAATTATAACAGGTTTCATATCTGAAATTGGGAAATGATATTTTGTTGCTCTCAAAAATGTAAATTATGTTAAATGTTATTCATTACAAATACAACTCAATCATGTTTAGAATCTTTAATGCATTTTAATAGTGATCCGCTATCCATTGCTTCAAGTAAGATATATTTCATTAATAAAACTCAATCCTTAAGAATAAGCTAAATCTGTTTACTACCTTGCTGACGTTTTCTTGACTACTTCCTGCTATTAATTCATTACATTTGTCGGGGAAGATTTTTTTATTGCTTCGCAAGCCTCTGCATGTAGGCTTCCTTCGCAGTAAGATTTCCTCCTCTCCAAAATAAATACTCAAAGGTTCAATTAGAACAAGATTTATTCTATAAATGAGTCGTCGTAAAGTAAACAAAGAATAGCACGAGATGACGAACGACAGGCGTTGAAAGTTCAATGTGAATTCGTGCCTCGTTCGTGTAACTCACAACTGACTTCAGGTGAGTCGGTTGTCGAAGGTGTCGTGCGTAAGGTCTGTGTCCTGGGATCGTAGAGTAGGTCCCACGACCGACGAATTCTGCGTGTCGATAATCCAGGTACTTGGACATGGGATTTTTCAGCGGAACTGGGGCTTCTCGTTAGAGGTTGCGACGTGACCTCGAGGAAAATCGTCAGCGTAATAATAACTTAGAGTTATTTCGCGGAGCTGGGCTCGGTGTTGAGGTAATCGGATATCGTTGTGCTCTGCTCAAGAGTTTTCAGCGTAATCAGCTGGGGGTCCTGTTTTAGGCTATCGGGCGACGATGTTACTTCGAGCACGGTTCCCAGCGTAATCTAAAGTAATCAAAGTTCGTTGCTACGGTAGGGGCGTAACGCTATGTCGAGGTTCGTTTATTGAGAGATAAACGAAGGGCGTCTTGGCTGCACGCGGCACGCGTGAGTATCAAGGAGTCTTCCATTATTTATAATATTAGGATTCTTTGGCGTCGTATGTTGAGACTCTCTTGTACGAAGAGTGATATCATCTTGGAAATCAGTTAACAACATGGCTATCATGTAACTTTCGTGTGGGGGAGTTTCATCATAGGTATGTAGTTCTCTGTGTATGTAGGAATGTGTTCCTACACATTGTTAGAAATTTTGTGCTGTTCGACACGTTCATTGATACAGACGACACGTATGGTTCAGACGCGTCATATGAGATGTGTTAATTAATAAGAATCGGCAAATGGAGAGTAGGATGTAATTGGTGAAAGTACATAAGTACCAAGACATGAAGAAGAGGACAGCGTGAGATGTGGAAATGTAGGCAATAAATAAAAATTATTTTCTTTAATATTGGAAATTACTTTAATCTACCATCTATCTGCAATTATACTTCTAAATCTTCAAGGACTAAATATTATTTAAATAATTTTTAAGAGAACAACCCGTTTCTTTTATGACAACCGTTCATTTATGTCATTTTTCTGCATATGTTCCCAATATATAATTTCCTAATCAGTTTCATTTTCCACCAATATTTACTTTTTCCACAACTCATAAGGGAACATCAATCGAAATACTTCCTGACACCTAAAGAATATACATAACTACGGATCATATTTAAAATTAAACATTTTGGTGTTCCAAACATGTAAATACTATATTCATAAATATAACTATATTTTCTTCTCTAACATTCGTTATTTACCCTTGAATTCAATGCAAAAGTGCATTTGATATTATTCATTTTTTCCAAAATGCATTCTTATTGAAGAGATGAACTAGAAATTAATTTTATTTCACGAGACTTGGCTTCTGATCCAAACAGAACAATATTGGCTCTGAGTTTGCGTTTTAGAGAGACTCGTTCACATAAAAACCATACAAAATCATCATGATAAAACTGATTATGTCACCAGTTCATTAATGTTTTAAGTTCTCATGAAATGTATATGAAAGTAATAGTTTTTTTTAAGGGGATACATAATTCTCAGTTGTATGAATCTCCTCTCACAAAATTCTTGTTTGCAGACCAAACGAAGTAAAGTGATCCTGCATCACACAAAGTCCATTTGAAGAGGAAGTTTCTATTACCAGCCAGAGATTCTCTCTCTCTCTCTCTCTCTCGAACTACAAAGACAAAAAAAGTTCCCTCGCAGAAACTCTAGAAGAAAGCGATCAGTAGTAGTACGAGGCACTTGAGTGGAATTGACTGAAGGGGTGAGTGAGGCGTTTTCCGCAGATCGTCGCGGTCGGAAGAGAACTCCACACCGAATCCACGTATCGCAACCCCGCCCGCACTGGAGTCGGGGGCTCCAAGTACTCCAACCCGAAGGCGCAGGAGTACCGGAAGCAATGAAGTGGCTTTGGAAGGAGTCGCTGAAGCAGCGGAAGCGGCGTGGAAAGTGACGAAGATACAAGCAGCGCTCGCTATGGTCACTCTCCTCACCTTGGCTCACGGAATTGGCTGGCTTTCTTGTGCTGTGTTTGGTGTCGTTCACGTGAGTATGAAAATAATGGAAGATATGAAAGGCAGAATTTTAGAAATTAAGGTGGCCAATATGAAATAAGAAGTTCTGCTAAATTAGAGACACAAAAAGGTTTCAAGAGAGATTCCGCAAAACAATTACATATTTTCTCAATAAATACACAATCTACTTAACTAATATATGCTCAAAAACTCAATTATTTCTGAATACGAAAATTAAAAGAGATACACAACATGTTTCATAATGACAACAAATAGACTGACAATTTTTTACAAAAAGAATAGTAGGTTCTAATCATCATAGAATTAAAAACAGTTAATGGAAATTGTAATATTCGTTCCATAAGAGGTAAACAACGTTTTGAACATATTTATAAAATACATAACCCTCCACTCTTGTTGATTTGAAGATGAAAGAGAAAGTGCACAAGAGAAGTGAAGTATAGCTAGAAGAAATGAATGAAAAGTTCAAACAATCAAATGACACAATCAACATCAATTTTTATAACGAAACATTTGAGTGGTGTCACAATTGAAGCGATGAACCAAAAATTGTCTCTTAACTGTCATTATTATTATAGAATAATGAACTCATTTTAAAGTGTTTTTTTTTCTATTTGGAACAATATTAAGATATTTTTGAATTTATTTGTGTTATTTACTTCAAAACTTCAATTAAATTGTTTTGTGTTTTTGGTAGGTTTTGTCAACATTAAAGATATATTTTTTTAAAGATAAAGTCAGAGTTTAAAGTTTAAAGAAGAAAACTCGATGAAGAATTCTAAAACTGGAGAAATACGTACTAACTGAAAAATGATATATTAGTATTGTCTTTGGAGACTCAAATATTTTACCGAAATTAAGGTAACGATTTTACTGATGCTCATAATTAAATGACCTCTATCATGATAATTAGTAATATAAAAATGAAAAAAAATAATAATAATAAATAATTTAATATGAAATATTAAATAAGAAGAGCGTAAGTTTTTTTAAAGATTATTGCGATATTGTCATAAATTGCTTAGGTGAGTGAAAAAAATAATAAAAATTCCTTACTATTGAATTGCTAGAGAACGAGGTTTTTTATGATCACTCTTACTTATATTCTGCAACACCGCTTTATAGTATTAACAAAATTAAGGTTAGGGGGAGTAGTTTGAACGTAGAGTAATTAGGGGGTACCAAATTCTAAGTTGAATATCTTCAAATACGAAATTTATCAAACATGAACATTGGGGTCAGAAATATGTCCGTATTTCCTAGTTTCACCGTGCCTATGATCTATAGACTGTGTTTAGGTTCATTTCAACTGTTTTGTTTGCTTGAGTATTAAATTCTCATTCTCAGGTTATTAACTTTTCAATAGTTGCGGGATGCGGGCACATGTTGCGGGATGCTCATTGGCTCACATATTGTAAGATTATAAAAATATCAAGCTATAAAACATTATTTATTCTCCTTCACGATCCCTTTTCTAGACAATTAATACGTTTCCACTTCTGATCAAGTCTTTGTCGGGTCACTAGACTTTCACCTATTAGCCTGATGAAGGTTGGAACTGAAGTCGTAACGTTGTTAGAAATTGTAAATAAAAATTGTCCATGAAAAAGATCGTAAAGTAGAATAATGCAAATTAATAAACAAAAATAAACTAATAAAATATTAAAATGTCATTGGAGAATAGTATTTACCAAAATTATTCTTTTTAGGAAAAATAAAACACTTCAAAATTGTTTCCGAAATATCACTTGCTCCTAATTTCATTTAAAAAGCATGTAAATTTGTATGACCACACTTGAATTATAAATGTTTGTTTGTGAAATTGATATACAAAAATTAAAAATATAAAATGAACACCAATTAGCATCCGATTACTAACATTTTTTTAAAGAATCTACAATGTCGGATATGTACTTGAAGATGAAATAAACTACACATAGTAAATTCCGATTCCTAACTTCGTGAATCTAAAATTTTATGTTCTTTTGGTCCCTTGTTTCTTTCTGGTGAGTAAATTAGCTCTTATTGTCCTCCATGTGGTCATTCGCTGAGCGTTACTACCGTTTTGACATTAAATTTATTATTACCTTAACATCCATTAACACATAAAACCCGGGAACTACGTCTATTAACCTGGAGTATCCACTTTATAGTGCCAATACCATACCTACTTAAGAAAAAACAGTGAATACTCGAGTTTAAGATTTGGACTGGAGTATCCACTGTTTCTCGTAAAAGGGAGCACCTACAAATTTCGTTCTTGCGTAACATATCAGCGACATTAATTAGCAACAAATTATTCCGCAAACAGCATTTCGATATCTCTATTGGTTTCAGAGATATAGCCTAAGACTTCACTACTTTTCGTAAGCAGTTAAAGCGACAATTTTTTTCTTGAGAAACAAATTAGTAACAAAATAGCAACAAATTATTAAGTAGGTCCGGGCTTGGCGCTATAAAGTGGATACTCCAGCTTAATAGACATGAANGGATACTCCAGCTTAATATACATCCGGTAATTTTTACGATTGTATAACGTGATTTATTTTATTAAGAATATGAAGATTACTTCTTCGCAAGACATTTAAAGGTGAAATATAAATTATTAACCACAAATTAGTACATTTTTTTCTGTCTTATGTTTTAGGAACAAAGAAATTTGTGAGAAAAAATTTGTAATTTTGTTCACAAGACCTTTCTATCAATATTTCAAATATTAAAAAGAAACTCACGCTCATGTTTCTTTTAGACAGACGAGAGTTTAGTGGCATAAGTTGATGTAAGTTGGGGCACTAGAAAATGAAGGAGATCATCCTGAGAGGCGTTGACAGCAGAATCGCAGGCCAGGGTCGCCGCTGGAAATAGCTCCGTGTTGTGAGTTGGGGTTGCTGCATTCCAACAGCCACAAAGCTACGAATTCATCGTGGAGAAGAGGAAGAATTGCACATCAAATGTATTTTAATGGGAGTTTCGCTACGGAATTATAAAAGCTCTTACACGGATTATCTATTCACGGAGCGGTTGATAATGTATGCTGGTGAAGTACCAAACTACTGAAATGGTTTCTGTAAAATTAAATAAAACTTAAGGAATTAGGTGACAAAATATGAAACAATTTTTTAAATTGTACTACAAAACAGCGTTTTTGCAAAGTATCACATTTTCTATAACGTTTGATAGCATATTGATGGAAATTTATTTGTAAAAATAATATGCTGGATTTCTTATCACTTCTCCACTTTCTTTAGCGAACGTTATAAAACCTGTATGACCGAAAGTCATAATTATTAGAGTGACAAATGTTGTTCTCTCCAAGATATAAAAATTCATGTCGCTAGTCCTTACAATTCGCTGAAAACTTTTCAGTTCATGGAGTTTACTTTTTAAAGGATATATCGATATGACAGAAGATATTTTCGGCCATGACATTTAATTATATTCCAAGTCCAATGAAATAACAATTATTAATAGTATTTTTGCAGTAGTTGTACTTCAATTTGTACCACTTCACAAGTATTGAACTAAAATCTGTATTTGTTCACGAAAAAGAAAGATATTGTTCGATGTACTGTTGGGCATTATTATTCCTTACTATTGCGGAAACTGAAGGTAAAAAGGGTGTATGCAACCAGTTGAACTATCTACATTGAAATAACATTTCACTAGCACTGCCGAAAATAGCAAATACTCAGAAAGTCAATTTTATGCAAGTTATATTGAGATTATGAAGCTTTACAAGATATGTTGAAATTAAATGTTAAACCTCTTTAGAATGTCATTTGTGAAAATTATACATTGTATAATTTATTTCACAACTGATTAACATACAACCAAGAGAAAAGTAAATTAAAAATTTTAAAGGCAATTTTAAACACGTAATTGACTTTGATTATTTTTTGAATTTCTGCAAAAAATTTGTAGTATATTTTTTCACATTTTTCAAGAAACTCTCCATGAGTGATGCGTTGTAGTACAGTAAATGACGATACAATTCTAGAAGAAACAATCCTTACCTCTAAATCGGACAACGATATATCAACGCCCGGAAGCTCAGCACTTACCTGGAATAAAGAAACAAATAATTGAAAATGAATGAAAATGCAACAAAAAACACAATAAAAAACCAAATACATTAATTATTTTTACAAATATACCATTGTTGTCTTTTGAAATGAAAACGTATTCATTCAATCGTCGGGTGGCATATTTAATAAATTATCATAACATTTTAGATAAATCTAAATGGCTCTTGATCGAGTGACTGAAGGGAAACAGGATTAAAAATTAAACTAAATGAGCAGAAATCCACTCACATCACATTTTCCTTGAGACACATATCACGTTTATTTAAATGGTCAGCAAGAGCCTCCAGCTGATTTCGTGAAGTATTTGGGTATGCATCTGGATAAAAGTCTAACGTGGAAACACCATATTCGCAAAAACGTTGAACAGATAAGGCTGATAGTGCGTCATATATATTGGCTAATTGGACATCTACAACAAACGATAACTATCGGTCAGATGAATATGGCGACGAGCCGGAAATCGAACCCGGGACTCCTGCTTCATCGCAGGGGTGCTAACCATTAACACAACACTCCACGTGTAGGGTACACTGAAGAAATATGTACATAACGAACCTTAACACGTAGGTACGTGTGAAACCGGTAATAAAGTGCACATAGCATAGTGTGCCGCCTGGTTCACTTGTCTCCTGTATGGGGATGTGTCTCTGGTCTTCCGGGGTTTAGGTCTGGGTGGAAATGGTGTACAGTTGTGGAAGGCGAACGGGTGGTGTAGTGGTTAACACCAAACTAATCCAAACGAATCTTACAACCACGTACACCATATAGTAAGTGCAAATTTTAAAATCACATTCTTCCAACGGTTGACTCTACTTACTCAACGGGTAGCTAGATCTTAAAACATCAATTTTTAGAATGCTTTCAACAGACAGAAATAATACTCAAATTTTCATTTCAGTAACATTTTAAATGACCTTGCTGTGGAAACCAGAAGAGATTTCCTAAAAGAAAAAAAAAAAATTATACCTACACAAACGTTTTAAGTGCAATTATATTTACATAGGTCTGTTAATGATTCATATATACTAAATAATAAGTGAAATTCAAAGATATTCTGCGAACTTTCTAATACGACAAATTAAAATTTAAAAAATTATAATTTGAAACTCAAATTTTGGCGAATGGATAAAGACATTAATAAATATAATATAGAGCAAAATTGATATTCCGGGTGTAAAATGAAGTAATTTGTGTAATTTGTATTTTAAACTTACCATTATTTTTCGTCAATAGCGATCAGTGAGTGCATTTTTTTCCAGGTACACATACGACGTATGTAACTACTTTTCGACAGTTATTTTATGTATTTTTTTTACTTATTTATTTTCATATCGATATCAGAATGTTTTCCGGACAATGAAAAAATAAACAAAAAGTAAGAAAAAATAAATAAAATGTCAAAATAAATAATTATTTGTAACTAGATATGTAATTATTAATACCGTAAATGAACACTCAACAGAAAAATCCATTGAACAATGTTTCAAATGTACAAAGTAAAACTACACTAAATGTATTTGCATTAATTATATAAAAATATATTCTTATTATTTTCTTACGCATACATCCATTATTTTGTTTTATCTTGACAAAGGAACGTAAAGCATTGTTATTTTGTTAAGGAGTGTTAAATTTATAGATACAGTTGCATTAACATTACCTTTTTCACGATCACATATCAACATCGTCCGGTCAATATCAAACAAAATAGGTCATATTTTCAATACTCCTTACAAAATATTCCCGTCTCTTTCGTCATGAATAAAACAGATGCCTTGATTCCCCGCAGAGATTATTCCGTCTGTCTGAGTTCACATTCCATAGATGAATGTGAGATGTGAGAAACGGGTTGCTCTTCAGAGCTGAGAGGAAAAGCGATGAAAACTAAATCCATCGCCTGCTCTCTTGTGACTGCTTCTGTCGCCCGCACTCAGACTTACGTCACAGATTGCGAGAGGTCACTTTGCGGAAAACTTTGTCCCTCCAAGAAGAAAGAGTGGGTCCACATATTATACATCTTATTTACCTTGATGCATAAATACGACACGGCATGGTGGTGGCATGGCATGGTACTTCATAGGGAGGTATGAACACTAAAACGCAGCAAAGCTAGCAAAGAAGATGGGGAAGAGAAACAGGGAGGGGCAGAACATTTCAATTTACAATGAAAATATGCTCAAAAGAATAGCAAACGAATCAACCCTCGTGGGAGAAAAATATAAATACTATCTGCACCGGAACATATAAACACATACATGAAGAGGATAGGAAAGATGGTGTCAGATGTATCTTTGTGTACTGCAGAAAGAGAAAGTAGTGAACACATTATGTAGGACTGCCCTCTATATGGTCCGGAAGGAGCAGAATGTATTAAATAATATTCGAAATCAGATACATTAAACCTAAAAAATTGGAAAAGTTGCAGTACAAAAAAAAAAAAAATTTGATTTGAAGGAATTTTACAATAAATTAAGACAAAAGTAGATGGTGCCCACAACCTACAGATATGGATTGTAAATTGGCACAGCGACTTCCGAAGTTCCAAACCACGGAAGAAGTAAGAAAATGCAATGGCAATGTTGTGTTTACAAATTCTGTAGAAAAATAAATCATACCTTGAAGTATTTTGTCCGGGGACTACGGTACATTAGTTGCATACGCCACGTATCACTTAGGTGGCTTGTTTACCTACCCCTTTTTTATCTACCTTTCTATTTCCTGTTCAAACAAAGTATATGATGATACTGGATCACCTTAATTGATTTTATAGTCGTTGATTCTTCATAATAGTCATTATTCCCAAGCAAGTATTTCAAAATTCGTTCGAAAATAACAAATTTTTACGAAATTTGGAGGAAAAAATCTGATAATACTTTAGGTTCCTCGACATGTTCCTTTTCAGTTTAATTTTTTCACATTAAACACCATAATAATATGCGAGTTAAAACCTATTATATTCAGATTCATGGTGTTTTTTTGTGTTCTTTAGCATAGTTATTATATACGACACTTAACTATGCAATTTTTGCATCGTCTGTGACTAGGTGTAAATTGCGACGGATTGGGACACGAACACAGGTCCTCCCGCTATAACCACGTGACTTGCTTGACTCCATTGGATAAAGAATATTGGATGACGTAAGTCCCTAGATGTTCACAAGAATCACCAGGGTTGTTCGCAGAAGGTTGAAGGGTAGCATAGACAGCACGGGACGACGGAACCCAAACGACGAGGAGTGGGAGTCGGGACGTTGGATCGAAACGGTCGTGGTCATTGCATTCAATGGAGGAAGATAGGATTCAGGAGGAAGCGACGTCGATAGATTCAAAAGAAACATCCAAGGGATGAATGGAGAGATCGCAGAGTCCACTGAAACGGGACACAAACTCCCCATAACCTTCCTTCACCCTTTGGCTACTCTACTGACCGAACATTTTCACATCATATTTCTTTATTTTCTGAAAAAATGCAGTGTCGCAAAGAGCGATAATATGTTTTACCACCTTCTTAGCTCTTGTATCTGCATCGCGTTTGTAATCCATAAATTCTATTTTCACGGGTTTCTTTGCATTTTTTATAAATATGCTTCAAAACGACATAGTGAAAACCAACTAATTAGTAGCACTAATTCATAGCCAGGACTTTCATGGCCGGATATATAAAATGCTTGCTTTCTTCCTGACAGAAACGTTAACTTTGACACAGTGGTCAGAAAGCCGAGGACTCTAAAACTATGCTATTCTAGCTATCCGATGAGAAGATATTACACACAGGGAAAGATAATTTCGTTGGGAAGATTTTGAAGACAGGGATGAACTTTGCGTCAGTGATTTTCATTGGACTATCTCGGGTTAATACAACTTCCTTTGTCCTTCTCAAGTTGTTGATTAAAAGAATCAATAACCATAAATTGTTTAAATCAATAACCAAGTTGTTGGTTTAAAAAACTTTTGCTTAAATTTGTACAATTTAAATGCAAGCTTTCTTTAAATTCATTAAAAAAAGTAATGGAAAGTTTTTGTTTATTTCAAAACACATTCTCAAAATACAATTTTACATAATAATATTTCAAGAGTGTTATTATATAAATTCTTAACTTATTTTGGGGATTTAGAAACGACAAAATGAGATTATTCTTTTAGTGTTGTATTTAATTGTAACTTAATATGTCAAACGGTTTAGATTTCAAAATAAAGCTAATTAAATTATTGAATATTCATAATATAATTGATTTAGGTTTGATTAGAGTTGATGAGAAAACATAAAGACTGTTTACAAAAACGAGAGAGAGCGCTGACGATAGGGACAAAACCATATGCAATGAAGGAGTAATATTGGAAAAATGAAACCCAGATAAAGCAGGAGGCAGTTCCAGATAGGAAGAGAAGAAAGGAGTACAAACGCCAAATACGTAGGAGAATGTAAAGAAGGTGAGAATTAGGAATCCTAATATATAACTAGAGATACACAAAGTAGACAGTTGTGCAGACTGCAATTGGTGGATTTGGTAGAAGGCGGTTCACCGCCATCATCTGAGAACGCCACTGCGCGTCGCTCACGGCGTTCTGGCAACGCAAAGCGCACACGACATAAATAGTTCCCTTTATGCGGCAGAGACACACAACCAAGGGTTAAAGTGGACATGAGGATACGGCAGAGGGTATAAAACGGGAGAGAGGTTCGCATTCACAACATACGGATGCTCTCTCTGGTTTTAACGCACTTTCCTTTCACCCCGTGTTCCGTTTTTGACCTCCACCGTGCAATTCGTCCCCTTTGACTTCACCTGCACCTCAACCACCGTCGAGAGTGGCAACGTATTTGCATTTCACTTTTGAATTAAGCTTCGAAATATATGGATTCACTTTCCCTCTTAGAAGCAAGGCAAGATCGGGAAAAGTAAAATGCCGATTCCATTGTTCATTGATTTTGAATTTCATTTCATGTTTTATTCACTCGCTTCTCGATTCAAAAATCGATTTCGGATCTTTCTAATTGGACTCTGTTCTACAGCTATCTCATATTTGAAATTTTTTTTTTGTATTATTAATGTCGAAAAGTAAATCATATCTTTAAAAAAAATTTGCCTTAGTATATGCATAATAAATCAAAATCTAGTTCAAATCAAAATGTAAGATAGTGCCCCAAAAGGTGTTGTGTTCTGATTTACTTTTCCTACTTCCGTTCTCACTTTCGCGTTGTATTCACATATATTACCCATTAAGTTTCAGAATTACTGAAGAACCAATAAGACTTACAGCATAACAACAACAAACAAAAAAAGAGTTCATTTTCATGGACACGAGTAGCTAAATTGAAACTTATTCTTCACAGTAACATGAAAAACATTCCTTTAGAAATGACACATTTGAAAACCAAAATATTAATTACTGTTTATATTCTGGGAATAGAATCGTATCAGAATTGGAAAATATTGAGAAACGGGATTTTTCAACTCAGTGATATCGAATGGTATCTATTATCAAAATCAGCACTTCCGTAGGTGAGAACCATCGACTTGAAGTGGCAGTATCCTATAGATTATTTTACAAAAATACAGAGTCATTCAGAAAGAATTCCAGAATTTTAATTAAGATTAATTTAAAAACTGTTAATACTATCTCTATCTCACATAAAAATAAGACATTATCCAGTTTCTTGCTGAATTTCTTTGATCTGAAGAAGAAAGCAACACGAGGATTAAGTTGTATCATGACAAAACTCATTATAATCTGAAATTATTCAATACACAGGACATAAATCATCATCTTGATCTCTTCAGGGGGAACAAACCTAAAATATTCCTAGATGTCAACTAAACCGTACATTTTTCGTGTATTTTATTACTTCAAAGTTATCTCTTAGATTGCGGTGAACCTCACCGCCAGGTAACAGATTAATCATGTTACGTTCACCGGTTCACCGCAATCTAAGAGATTTCTATGTTTGTGAACCAGAAATGAAAAATGCTACCCAAATAAAGTACTTCCTATGGGAGTCGCCTCAGATGAGGAATCTAGTCTCTACGAGACCACCTCAGAGGTCTTTGGGTTTCACAAGTTGAATGAGAATGGTAGACGGGCCCGAGAGGCGAACGGGATGGCGCAGTCGGTAGGCGCATGAGCGCGTAAAGCTCAAGGTCCCGGGTTCGAATCCCGGTCCCGTCTCCCATTTTCATTCGACGTAACATGATTAATACTTCAAAGTTTTAGAATAATTATTAAGTTCTTTTTCGATGACCGTAAATTTATAAGAAATGGTATCCAAAAACTTAATTTTATAAAATTATGATATAATATTATGATACTATAAAGCAAATTGGTTCTTCAGTAATGGTGAAACTTAATGAGTAATAATCAGGGAACCAAGATATTCTCGGATTTATTCATCACAAAATTATTTTAAAGTAAATTTTAATGAATTTATTTAGAGACATTTTCTTCATAGCTATTTGGATGGGTTGATTTAGTTTGTTAGTTTTATGAATTTTATATAAAAATATAAAACGAAGAATTACTTATCCTTAGTTTTATTTAAAAAGATTCTACAACTAAATACTATCTTCGAAAGACACACGTGATGCATATATCTCTTTCCGCACTTTTCAACATCACCTTCCAATTCGCCACTTCCGGAAAAAAATGAACTATTACTTGGAATACAGTGACATCGATTCTTTGTCACGTTGTATTATTTACTCCAACATTAAACATAAAAACAACATTGAAAATATCATCAAAATCAAGAAGAAAATTTTTTCCCATCCTTTCAAACGAATCATGTTGTGAAACATCTTATTTTCCGTGAACAAACATATTACAAGCTTATATTCCACTGTCATGCACCTTGTGTCAATTGATCATAAAGTAACATCTTTTATATTTGGGACGTATTGATACGCAAAAGAATTCTCAGTTTGAACATTCGATTTATTCTCTAAAAGTTTAAGGTCTTTATCGACGTTAAATAAACACGACTTACACAATTTACCTATAATTAGTGAATTTCTTCATTAAGAAAACAATTCTATAAAAAAGTTAGTATAATCTAAAGGCATGCGCCATCCATATATTAGTTCTATTATTATATTTATAAATAAATTATTAGAACCAATTAAATATTTCGAGACTATGTGAAATAGTTGGAGAGATATAATAAAGCATGCGAATAATGTTTTTTCACACCGAGGTGCACAAATATATTGTATTGACAAAACACTGTTCCATTTATTTTTATCTTTGTTTCAAAACGAAATTTGTTAATTAATTTCTATTTTCTTCCCTCACAATCCATCGCTACCGAATTTCATTTTGTGGCATCCCGACGAGTCAGGTCAGACCTCAATGTTGAATGTTCTGATTTTAATCAAATAGTGGTATATAACGTTTATAATCTATTTTTACAAATTTGGCAGATTTGTTGTTCCATAAAAGCAAAAACAGTAAAATTATTAAATTTGCGGATTTCGCGTAAATAAAATAGCTTACAAAAACCATTGTTACATATATCTACGTATTCCGGACAAATGTGCATGAATAGTTTTTGTGGTATGAAATTGGAATTGCGGAGAATAAATTCAAATAAACCTAGAATATTAAAAATAATTCAAATTATGTTGTAGGTACTGTTGTGTTGGTATTAGATGGTATTCTACCTATAAAAAATATTTTTTTAAATAACATTACAATTAATGTGAAAATACGATGTTACAACTGCGTATGACCATGTGGAGGACAATTATCTAATTTACTCTCAAGCAAGCAAGAGACCACCTCAACAATTCCGATCAAGGGCCCTAAGGCAGAGGCAGATTTAAAATTTCAGCACAATCCTAACATAAGAATAAAAAGGGATAGTTACGTGTGATAAAATCAACGGAATACCAACAAGTTTGCATTTTATAAAACACAAAGTTATTTCACAGTAGATCTATAGAGTGGATAGACTAGATCTATTTTTTTTTTGTGAGGAAAGCAGGAAATATTCAAACTTATGACAAAATTAAATAAGAAGAGAAGATAAAAATGTGCGCAAAGCAATAACAGAGAAATGGTTTTTAATTTGTTTGTCAAATTTCATGAGAAGTCAGAAAAAATCTTTTATTTGTCCACAACGTAAGGAGTAAAGAATAGTAAATCCATAGTTCCGTCTTTTCTTGTTGGAGCACAGTTGTTTCTAACTGCTCTTATAAATTCCTTCCGTTATTCAGTGTACTAGCGAAGTAAGCCCAAGTTTATAGTTAGTTTTAATAGAGATTAATTTAAACGATGAAGATACTGATTCTGCAAGTTTTCAAGAGGGTCGAAAATGTATCACGCAGTCATGATAATTCAATCAAACATCAACAATAAAGATCAAATAAAAATTTATGGATGTATCTACTCCTATAGGTTTCAAATAGGTTTTAAAAGTTGGCATAGGAAAGTAAATTATATGGATGACCCCGTATCTCGAAAATGTATATTTAATCTGTGCTTTATCTCTTTTAAACCTCATACTTTATATTTTATTTTTGTAAGAAATAATCTCCAACAATTGCAACCATCGCCCATTTGCATTGTGGAACAAGTCACTGCATTGAAGCAAGAGGTTTCAAGCAGCGCGTTGCCCGAAAGCGAGTAATTTTAATGAGCCGCTATTCAGACGCCATCTGCCCAGCGTGAATATTTTAGTGGCGTCGTCGTCGTCGCCGTCGCCGTCGCCTTCTTCCGTAGCAACCCCTGCAATCCCTACTTGTCACCTCCACAATCTTCTCTCTTTCGCTACTCCATCCAACGTCACCGGCGCACCGGGATTTGCGTCGCGCCTTGCAGGTCGCATCAGCTACAACTCCGGAGGGTCGGAACAGGGTTGGCTGGTTTTAAATCATGGTTTAATTGTATTTTTAATCAAATCCCACTTCTTTTCTTAATTTTTGTAGAATCTTTGTCATTTATTTACTAGATCAACTATGACTTTAGTTTAAGGAATTTTAAAATTGAAAACTCAAGAGATTTGATAATTTTAGTTGTTAAAAGAGTACTAGTATCCATTGTCATCTTGATTACATTCTTGTTGCTTGTGACATAATACATGAGTGTAACAAAAAAAATAAGTCGCGCTATATTTCGAAGAAATAAGAAATAATCTAATTACAGTATTCATACTTATATTAACGCGTTTCCTGTAACATTCTTTGGCAATATTTTGTATTATTATTCACTAGATTAGATTACAAGTGGTAGTATGTCACGTCTGACAAATGATTATAAGATTTATAATAAATATTTTCCAAATAATATTACGTTTGAAATTAATGCGTAATAACTTAATAACTTTATTAAATACAAATTTGTTGTTACCCTGTTGATATTATAACACGCGGCTGTTTTTATTGTTATCTTAGGAGTGTGCTGAAATATTGCGATGGTCCCTTGATTGCTTCCGGAGAATAAATTAGTTTATTTTCCTCCACGCATTTTGTAACTGCTTTCGACCATAAATTTATCTATTTATTTACATATCATGGAAACGTTAGATAAATGAGGTTCGATCAACAACACAATATACCTGGATCCTACATGTGGTGACGTGAAAATAGGAATTTCTTCACCCCATCCTCCCCTTTGCGAAAGAGAACCATCAATAGATGGCTGACGATGCGATTATGGTACGAAAACCTGTCTTCTATTCACATAATGTAATTTAGAATAAAATGATACTCACGTGCAAATTTTATATTCAGAGAAATTGTTACATATAGTTAAGAGTCACGCAGAACCAAATGCATGATATTAAAATATGCTTTAAATATATTTTTCGTTATCCCTTGGAGGTGTTATTTCCACCCCCCCCCCATTAGGTCGAATTGAGTGAAAAAAAGCGACAAAAATTAGTGACACGTATTAATAATATTCTAAGTGTCAACTCGTGAATGAAGATGGAGTGGTTTATCAAGAGCATATGCACTCTTTATGGGAGCGATGGATCGCGAAGGAAACCTTTTAGCTTCGGCTGATGGCAAAAAGGACAGGACGGCTCCGATGCGTCTCCATCATGACACTTTGGCTTTCCATCACGGGCGTCGACGAAATCCACGAAACGAAGTTTCCTCGCTCAGATGAACTCCACGTCCCTTTCGCTTCGCTTCATCCGCCGCCGCCGCCGCTGTTGCTGCTGCTCACGCTGTGGTCTCGCACTCAACTATCTTACACACTCGCATCACGGGTGTGAACCAATTCAGCTGTACCTCGCATTCCACCATCGATTTCCATGCAATCATCTATCACAACACATACTCTGGCTCTTCCCAAATTTATATTTATACACTAATTGCTGAGATTCCCCTTCCTTGGGTTTTGAATTGTTTTCGTAGGTAATTATTCTTTAATACTCATAGTCATGAATTGAAATTTTAAAAAAATTGGCATGTTCCATTGTCAAAGTAATTGTGAACTAAACCTAGCATATTAAACGATACAACAAACTTGGAGGTAGAAAGAAAGTAGCCAACAATAAATCACAATACACATACGTGAGAACCAGAAAAATGAAGAAATATAGCGGGTTTCATTTTACCTGAGAATCTAGACAATGCTATATTATACTACTTATATTTATTTAAAAAAAATAATATTGTTGATATTTAGGTGTCAAAGTGCATCATAATACTTCATCATTGTTCCACCAATATTGTTTGTTTGTATCGAGGTACTGAAGATTTTACGTCTACCTATCATAAAATTCAGATTTCTCTTTTACATAATAACGCATTTAGAATACTCTCATTCGACAAAGTCACCTCCGATGTCGGAGCATACACTTTCAATACCGATTTTCCGTTTCCCACTCCACATACTTCTCTGCTCACACGGAATACTCCGATTGCCTCAAACAACTCTGTCCTGAATCACCAATTTCTGTATTTTAATTTTTCAAATACTTTTCTCCCACAAGTGTAGTATAGTTCATCACCAAGTTTGAAACGTATTCGTATTTTTCCTTCGGGTTTTTCTCCGTTATTATTATTATTATTATTATTATTATTATTCATGTCTCATCCACACGATATTTATCTTTCCTCACAATGATTTTCTTTTAAAAGAAATCTTGGTGTTTTACTGACCAACATTGACGACGC
Organism: Laupala kohalensis; assembly: GCA_002313205.1. NCBI lineage: Eukaryota > Metazoa > Arthropoda > Insecta > Orthoptera > Trigonidiidae > Laupala > Laupala kohalensis. The sequence goes on from NNCF01134390.1 coordinate 70,493, forward strand.
TAAAATATCGTTATGAGCGCATTGAATGACACGTTCGTGTATATATGTAATGTACGATTTTTATCTGGTGAAATGACGATATGGACAAGTGGGCTGGTGCCTTTCCTCGATCCTCTCTCTTCTCTCATCCTTGGATCTTTCACACCTTCATTTCTCTCTCTCTCTCTAATAAATTTATTGTCAAAAAAGCAGTACAAACTGCGTATGACCACGTGGTGGACGTTAAAGTAATATACTCTCCGGAAGCAAGCAAGGGATGCCATCAATTCCGATCAAGGGCCCTAAGGCAGAGGCGGATTCAAAAATTTCAGCAAAAAATTACATGTACAAACTATTATCGAACTATAGATTATTCTGAGCATATTGTTTAAAAATCATAAGAATTGAAATAACACTAAATTCACGATTTATTGTTACAATAAACACGCCCCTAGACAAAGCCTAGAGAACCTGTATGATAAATCCGCCTCTACCAGAAGGAAAAACGGAGAAAAACCCGGGCCAGGATNGTTGCATTTAAATATAGCATCCTAAACAGCAGTTGCACCCTCGTAATGTCGTTTCAGATTTATTTCTCTAATTTATCCAACTTCTGAATCATTGCCACTAAAATTCTCAATCACCCACTAAAACACTATTTACGATCTCATGAATATCACGAGTAAACAAAAGTGTAATATTACTTCTCTTTGAATGTTCTTGCGTTCAAAATACACCTGGATTTCATACCCAATCGGTTCCTATACTTTATTACCTTTCTTAAATTGCTTATTTATGCCACGCTAAGATCATTCTCACGCGAAAAGTACATGGGTTGTTATTGTTCTTACTGCAATTTACGAGAACAGTTCCCGTATCGGTCGATCTGAAAGAGTACAAAATCAATAAGAGATAAACATCGAGATTTAAAACAAAAAATATTTATCGTTATCGGTTGAGAAACGAAATAGTGCTTTTGGTCAATATTAGCATTATATATTACAATGAAGTATAGAATATAAGAAACGGCTGGAAATATCTCTGCTAGAAACGAGGCAACTTGTAATTAAAAAGGAAATTCAATGGCTACATTTCGGCATTACATTTAATAATTGATTCAGTGGTATTATTGGGATTTAATACACAATTAAAATTGAATATGTATGATTAAACTTGTAATGAAAAATCTGTATGTTTCAATTTAGACATGGACTCTAAAATATGGTGCTAATAATTACCTCTGATAAGCAAATTAATGATAACAAAAGTGTCAGAAATATATAGTATTATAACTCGCAGCTAACTTTTTATCTTATCTAGGAATTTTTGCTGAATTTTTTGAATCCGCCTCTGCCTTAGGGCCCTTGATCGGAATTGATGGGATGGTCCCTTGCTTGCTTCCGGAGAGTATATTACTTTAACGTCCACCACGTGGTCATACGCAGTCTGTACTGTTTTTGACAATAAATTTATTTATTTATATTTATTTATATGATCTCTAATATAAACAGTTTATGGTGAAAAAACAAGTTTTTCTTACTAAAATATTTTAACAAAATCTCGTTTCAATTTATAACAATGAGTGTTCTCTTTGTTATGTAATATACTTACGAGTACACTTTCCCGACACTTTCGAGGACATTGCCAGAATTTTATCTGTGTACAGTACGTATCATTAATTTTTGGTAACAAAGACGAACTCAAAACTCATAAGAAAGAAAGACAAACAATAAACGTTTTCAGAATTCCCAATTAAAACTTTTCACATGCCCTTGGAGTCAATAGCCATACATGCACAAAAATTTTCTCATAAACGGGAATATACCGCTCTTCAAGAAATTTGTTGAGTATTAAACCCTTCAACAGCTAAAGCAACTGGCGTACGACACTGTTCCCACTAACTAATTTGCAGAACTGTTCAAATAAGTACAGCGGAAAATTAATTTAATATTGCTCATAACAGAGAAACTCGAATCTACCTTAGGAACCTTGATCGGAATTGATGGGATGGTCCCTTGCTTGCTTCCGGAGAGTAAATTAGATTATTGTCCTCAACGTGGTCATACGCAGTCTGTACTGTTTTTGACAGTAAATTTATTATTTTCACTGTTAATAATGCCTGTACAGACAAGTTCAATCTTACCTGCACAAGAACAAAATGATTGGAAAAATGCAAAGTGATGATGGTGGGGGAGTGAGTTGAAAGTTAATTGTTAACAATGTTAAAATGATTTAATGACATGCTATGATATGATGAGAAATAATAATACAATACTGATTTCCTAGAGATGACATGATGATATGGAGAGATGATCCTGGAAACCAGTTGGTTGAAGCTGTTGTAGAGTCGATCCGGATGATTGACGTGTTGACAAAGAAAAAGTTGATGAGCAGTAAATCTCTGGTTGCACGTATCTTCTGAGGTATAATTGTAGGCTCGATCTTGCGAGAAAATGTCGGCTTGGCGACGAGAATAAAAGTAGCGATACGATGTGTTCGAACGTAATAATCCCTATTGTGAAGGGTTCAACAAGAGAAAATATATGTCGGTTTGGCGCCGACAGTAAAGAGTTCGAACTACGATAAGAGAGGCGAGATCAGAAGTTTATCCTCTCATTAGTAGTAGTAATCATAGTAGTCGTGTATTAGCACTGAATCTCGTGTAGAAGTAGCGGAGAATAGAGAAGAGGCCATGTGGTTTATCTAGTTTTAAACTAGTGCGCTGTTGCCAATTTGATTCGATGAATCGATGTGACATTCTGCTAACTCGATCAGAAGTGACGTCTCGTGACGAGACGAGGAAGTTTTGGCTTCGCCTAACTCTTGCGTTATACAGCATTAACACTCCAATGTAGTCGGCGAAGGAACTTGTAATTAACTCAGTAAATTATATCATGATGAATAATTCTTCTATATTTTTTAAGTGTATGGCAAAATATTTGCATCAACCTATGACTTGAAAGGAAAATTTCCCTAGCTTATCAACAATCAAGATAAATCACTTAAATTGACCAAAGAGATTGTTCTCCAGAAATGATTCACTTAGTAAATGATTCAATACATTGCCTTAAAAGATTCGACTCACTTGTTTAATGAGAACTTATCAAAAATGTCTTAACAATGCCATTGGTGCAGCAGACGAACATACAAGGTGCACTCGGAAGAGAAAATACGATGAAGATCGTAAGATTAAATATGATGGGGTAGATAAGTACTGTGAAAATACAGTAATTATTGGTAACATTTAACAATGAAGTAAAGAAGTGCAACAATGTTGTTGAGGTATGGTAGCATTGTTCCAGTATCACAGGTTTGAAAACATTTCAGATTCATTATAACCATAAAAAAGTTTTATTTTTAAATATTGAAAACTGTGTGGAAAATTTTCTTTTCCTGTAAATGGTTAAAATAAATGCAAAAAGAAAAAAAAACCAAAATCTAGAGTGTGCCTCACTCAACTTTCCGATCACAATTCATAACAAAAATTCACGGCACTAAACACTCTTCAGAACACTAAAAATTTAAGGAAAGGGAAAACATCCTTCAAAAAAGGAATAATAATATATTATAATTATTAAACAAGATGACATATTTCTAGGATCAAACGGTTTCAAAATACTTATCACAGTACATGGTAAATTCCTAAAAATTATAATAACATATTCAAGTATAGAGTGCATGAATCGTTTTCCTCATTGAACGCATTGCAATAGTCTTTTAAGAAGATTTTTTAAAAAAACGACTCCAATATAATTCCGTTTTTTCCATAATCAACTTTCGCTGTGATTCTGGAGAACTGTGGGAAGTGTAGTAACTTGAACGCGGTGTGAAAATGAAGTTGGAATGAGCTGTCCAAAAATAGGCTACTGTTCTCAACGCATTCAAAGTCAAATCTCAAGTTTGGTATGCACTTCTTCCTAAGTTGCCGGGGAAGCAAAATTCTTAACATACATACGACATTGAACATCATCGTTAAAATTTGAAAATAGACTCTCCTAAAACCAATTCTCAAAGATCCGAAAAGATATCTCTTTTTTTTTTCTTTTTCGACCAATTACAACGCTTTCTTACACGCTCTGTGTAATTGGAATATAAAAATACTTAAATTGATAACCGAATCTTCAGTGTAAAGTGGAGCATTACGATTTTTTCCGCTTATTTCCACGCTCAGGCGTAACGAAATTGTGCGTTTATATTGTCTCTTACGTAACCCGTGACAACCCCGTGATTGCAACAGCAAGACCACAAGCAGAGCATGGAGGGTCCTCCAAACTTGTCACCAAAACCACCCCATTGCCCTCGTCGTTCGACCTCTCGAACGTTCCTCTCCGGCGCAATTCGACAGCAGCATTTCCTCCCTTCTCCTCCCTTCTCCTCCCCCATCCCTTTGAGTCGACCGCTCCACTTCCGGCGCCGGGCGTAATATCGCGGCGTGTAAACGAATTACGTCACTTCCGTGGCACAGGAGGAGAGCGAAGAACTCGCAGCAGTCCAGCGATGGTGGTGAGAGGGTTGGGGAAGCTCGTGATTACCCTGGGATTGGCTGCGTCGCGGTCGCTCCGGGGCGCGCCCGACTGGCTCAACAGCGGCGGCGGCGGCTGCCGGGACAGAGGGGACAGAGTGGGAGGAAAGCGGTGGAAGAGTCTTCTGTGATCGATGGGACAATTGTATCGGCACGGCGTCCGTTCGCGCTACGCCGCCACCACCTTCCTCGACAGCGACTGCTCACGCGGAGACAGGGGCTGGCGGAGATACGAAGAAAATGTCGGGATAAGCAGCGCAAGCCGTGAGAAATTTACGTTCCTTTCACTTAGCAAATGAACACTGATTAAAGTTCTCATTCATAAAATAGAGGAAAGAATTCAAAGGGGGAGTTCAGAATTGTTTGCTTTGTGTGTTTGGATTAGAGTATGAAACTTAGAGTATGCCAAGATTACAAACTCTGACTTTATTTAATTTACACTCCAAGAAGAACTGGAGATGCACCAAAATGTAAAAAAAACAAAAAACTGTTCAAAATGTCTGCACCTAGAAACTTCTAATTTGTAAGATACGTGTTTTATTATTATATACACTCAACTTAATCTATGTATATACGCATAACACGGATACTATATTTAATGTGGTTAAAAATAAACTTTGGGTACGGTTACAAATCTTTAAAAAAGTGGGTTCAGGTTAGGCATTTTACAGAAAGTGAAATATCACTTGTGCACCAGTAAAATACAATTTTGTTTCAGTTATAAATGAAAAACGAGGAGATCATGGCAGGAAATGATTTATCTTCAAAGAGGAGGGAAGTTTAAATGAATAATGTTTGTAACAAACTCCTGACAAAATCGTTTTCACGTAATTCAAGACGAAACATAAAACGCCTTTACTTCAGGAGTTTAAAGTACACTGAGTTCTAAACAGATTGAAATTCTTTTTCCAGTAACAATAAACATATTTATACGAAACACTTCAATAGATTTTCTGTATGCTACTTTAAAATTTCGCAATTTCCTCGCCATGGAATAGATTTTTCCATCTACATTCTAAAGAAATTGTTTCCTATAAATATTAATACTTCATATCAAATCATAAATGCTTCCAAAAAGAGAATTTCCGTTTGAAGAAACTTTCCTAACTTAATTTAAAAAAAGTTTGGTAGCCATACAACTTTTTAAATAGTGAGATATTGAATACTATCAAAAACCACCCAACTAACTTTGTAATCAGCAACTTTACAAGAAAGAAGAAAATTAGAAAAACGAGTTAATTTTCGAAGTAAATAAAATGATTATCGATAAACTAGCAACTAAATTGTAACAAACAAAATGTGTTAAAGTTAATAATAAATTTATTGTCAAAAACAGTACAGACTGCGTATGACCACGTGGAGGACAATAAACTAATTTACTCTCCGGAAGCAAGCAAGGGACCATCCCATCAATTCCGATCAAGAGTCCTAAGGCAGAGGCGGATTCAAAAATTTCAGCAAAAGTTCCTAGATAAGATAAAAAGTTAGCTATATAATGTCAATATGTTTGTAATTTAACGCAAATATGTTTGAAAATTTGAAAATATTGAGTGAGGTTGAATTTTTGTCATTTTTTGAACGCAATTTAATTACTAAAACTGTGACAAATTGTGTTTTCATAACGATTTGAAACATACATTGTGTGGTGTGTCAATCTTTTCAAATATCTGAATAAAAATCTGAAAAGAATCTATTTTCGGAATGGTAACTATCAATTTACAATTCGTTCTTTTTTTCGGAATTACTTATTCCATCGGTTAAAGTGAATGAATAACACAACACACAAAGAGAAATTGACCGCAGAACGACAAATCTCATGTCAGTGCTCACAAATATAAGTATTATCGTTCAATGACCTGTTGTACCTCAGTGAAATCAATACAGCATTTTTAGTTGGAATGCAAGAAACTAAACAAATAATAATTTAATTAAAAAATACAAAGCGTTTTGTTTTCCACGAAATGTACGGAATGCATTTAATAAGACAATCTCATTAAAGTATTAATTAAGTTTCCTCACTCCATTTCAAATAAATTATTTCCGGTTCATTTTTCTGTGTTTGGTGTCGAAACGTTAATATACTACGTATATTTGTGACAGTTAAAATATATGTTGACTATTTAGTGTATTGAATATACAATTTATAGAAAATCTATTATTTTATTTCTGACTGATAATTGTTAAGTGTCTAGCCAAAAAGCATACAACAGCGGTTGAAAATGAAAATGAAAATCACTACCGATCTAAAGACTTGTGTTCTTTAAACGGAAGATTTCATCATTCTGGACGCAAATAGTAGTCACTTGAACTCCCTCCGTATATGAACACATATCTCAGGGTTTTATTCTGCCATTCCTATTTCCGTCGCACTGTATTGCACGGAGGGTTCTGTGACTCAGAGAATCGTAACAGAGGGGTAGCTGTCGTGTGGGATTGAGGCGGAGTTGTGTGAATACGGACCACAGGGACATCGCAACTTTTCTCACAGAGCCGATCCACGCTGATTCAAGTGATGTTGTACATTTCTTTGTAGTGAGCGACTCCAGATTTGAAGGCAGTAAGAGTTGCAATTATTTGATAGTTTAACTAAATAAAAGTCTTAGAATCCAGAAGTAACACTTTATCGATTTTTACAGTTCACAGAAATCAACCAAGTGTTACTTCCGAACTCTAAGACTTTTATTGTTTCTGGTTGACTGAATAAAGACTGAATAACTGTTCAGATATAGTGATTGACTATAATAATATGCGCATATTTGGTGTCCTCTAAAAATCTCAAGACAATTAATATTGGATCTAAGGAAATAACTAGTTGATTTTTTTTTTAATTTCCATCGTTCATTATTATATCAAATCATGCGAATAGAAAACCATCAATAAACCACCAGGATGGTTTACAATAGAAGACGGCGAACGCGAGTGATATGACTTCGTAACGCACATGGGTTGTGCTGAATGTGAACTATATCCTTATCATTGAACTCACCATTAACTTTCAAACCCACACAAATAAGAGTTTCTTATTAAAATGGATATCATACATGTAATATTAATTTAAGTTAATATTTTACTTCAATATATTATTTTTCCGTTATATTTCTGTACTTCCAATGAATTGAAAAAATTGATAAGGAGAATTCTAGAAATTGTGATGATAGAGACTGAAATTAAATTACTATAGTATAAAAAATAGGCATTCGTGTGTAGTTTTCAGACACATGTTAAACTTCTGTCATTCTTACATGTAGTTTCTTTTTTACCAGCCATTATTAATTTACTGAGAGCTGATTTGGTTTCTCGATTCCTGTCCAATATTCTATTATTATATTAGGGTTATTTCAAATTCTACTGTTAAATTATATTACTAAATTTAAAACAATTGTTTCACTTTACAAAGACCACAAGCACGGTTGGAGCGTTTTTCCGATAAATATTGAATAGAGAACAACCAAGGTTGTATAATGTTTTAAACTATCTTAGGCGTGCATGCATAGCAACATACATATATAACAGTAGATAGCAAGTCAGGATGGGAATACAAAAAATAGTAACGTGAACAAAGCTTGGAGATACTTCATTTTGCAAAATTCAAATAACGTGCCATGACAAAGGAAACGAACTCTCTCATAAATTTCGCGTGCAACCATTGATAGAATATGGACTCAGATATTAGGCTGAATAAAGAATGGGCAAAAATTAATGTTAATACCGATATTGTTACAAACATGCGCAATAATAATAGAATGAAGAAATAAAATATAGTTTTATAGCAGACAAGTTTATTAAAATATTTAAAAAGTAAAAAAAAAAAAAAAAATTCAGTCTGTAAACCTTACCGTCGATAACGATAAAATTTTACGTAATGGAATTTTAAAATCGTACTTCTAAGTTCATAATTTGTTGAAAACACTTTAAAACTTTTAAATATTGTAATAAACTTGTTCCCTATAAACAAAAGTCATTTTTTTAATTAAAAAAACATTTTTTATAAAAACATTTTTAATAATAATTGAAAAGAAAAAAAAGTTATCTACAGAGGAACCTATAATATAACAAATTCTAAATCTTCTCAAAGAATAGAGAATTTTTTTCATATTCGTAAACTTAACAAATCAATCAACGGTGATCAAGAAATTAGAGATAAGAATAAAAGCAATAATAATTTATGCAACTGCAAATTAATTCAATACTTGGCAGTAAAAACATGAAATTGCGTATGACAGGTTCCAGCCGAGAAAGTCTTCGTTACCGCAACGCTAAAGATGATGAATCTGCATTCTCGTAATTTCATAATTTCAAAGTGTTAATGATTGGAGGAAAAAACGAGTTATAAATATAAATGTCAATTATTTTTAATCGTATGGTTGAATTAACGCACAGTAACAGTTATACCAAGTCTTAACTCGATCTCAAACATCAGCACCTTGAAGTCATGTAGGCGAAATCATACGAAAAAGCATATTCGCGCCTTTGGCGTGGCGGTAACGTTCGTAACCAAATTTTCAAATAATTCAAAATGCTACAAGCAGCAGCGAACACAGATCCAAAAATAAATATTCTTCTTTTTTTCCGTCGAATGGGAAGTCATGCAACGTAAAATCCTCGATCCTAGGATTCTCTTTGCTGAGCGAAAGCGAGGTGCTACAACCCCGAGACCCGCCACCGTCACTCAGACGCATTGGGAACCATCCCATTAAAGCCCTATCTCACCTTTTCGCTTTGCATCTGCCGGATTGCCATCCCCTTACCAGTTCTCCTTTTCTCCCTTTGCTTCACTCGTCGTCTTTATGCTTTTCATTTTCGTCGCTGTCCCTCCGCCCACGTATCTCCCACCTTTTAGTACTTGTGGATGGGAATAACTGCGCTTGGGATCTGTATGACAGAGCGTCTAAGTTATATTCAGTTCTCTTTTGTGTCCGTATATTCATTTTAGTTTTAAAGGATTTAGTTAAAAAATGAACAATGCTTCTTATTTAGAAGAAGATCCAAATAGACTAAAATGTCATGAATTTTAAAATAAACAAGATCTGCGTGGAAAAGAAAATGCTAAGGGAGATGCAGTGCGGAAAAAATGGCGTGAATCCTTTTCAGTGAGTACGGCGGTGCGAAATGAGGATTGAAATAACGGTGTACTTCCTGCCATCTATTTCATTCGTCGAATATGAGAAATTCAAGAAAAATTAGACTACATTTATAAACATTATAAAGTTACCGACGAAATATTTTAGATTTGTACTAGAGATGACATTTTTCGATATTTTTAATTTAGAACTCACGAAATTACACATATGACCGAAAATAATAACAAAGGTGCACTTAACGCAATTTTTAATTTTATAACTACAACAACTTAAAAAAACATAAATTAATGAAATTACTTTAATCTATAATAGCAATGCTGTCACAGTAGTCCCGACGGTTTTCAACAGTTTCTTTTTTTCAATATGAATATATTTGTGTATCGGTTGATATCCTGGGAATCGTTTTTGTTTCGGAAGCTTTCTAATATTTTTGGCAAACTTCTCTACTTTGGTAGAATACGTAAATCAATCGAAACATTTAACTTCAAATTGTGTCTCTTACAATGTTTACCGTTCTCAAATAATAAATTTAAGTATAGGCTGGAATCAATCACATTATTTGAACTGTCAAAGTACTTCACCCTAGTGCGTGTTAATGATGTTTCATTCATATGCAACCAAACATTTTTTTTTACTCAAACGATGTATAATAATAAAATAATACAGCAAAAGGAATGAAATTTTTTAACATTAAAAAGAAAATATGTGTCTTTTAGTTTTGAATAGCATCTAATAAGTCATAGATTGGATTTTTAGATCAAAACGTTTATTTTACAATTGTTAAACTGGGGAGTGTTGGAATTTTCTCAACCTTACGATCAATTAAATTACAACAAGACGATGAAACATCTTGTACTTTAATTAATTATTCAAAATAGTTGATGTATAATATAAAAACTGAAATTTTAATATCATTGAATAAATCAATTTCTTTATTTTAATGAGTAAAATGTCCGTTAGGTTTCCAGTGAAAATTAGGAAAATACAAAAATATCCTTTACTAATTCACCAACACACCTTGCTATGAGTCAAACCATTATAAGTGTTTATCAAACATCTCCAAACCATTAACAAAAACCTTTTAAATATGTCTGCCCCAGAAGCTATGATAATATTTATAACCATCAGAGCGTCTCTGAGTTCGCAGAAGAGTGCTATTTGCGTCTCTTCCTTCACTTCGAGACAGAGCGTAAAAAGAAACGTATTTAATTTCTTTCACTAGCGTACATTGAGCTTAGGAGCGCTTAAAAAACCTATTGTGTTTTGAACACTGCAGACAATGTTTTGTATTGTAATTATGTACTGATTTTTCGTGAAAAATATTTTGAAAATTAGAGTATCAATATTTTCCACTTCACACTTAAAAAGTGAAGTCTAATATACATTAAATTATTCAATGAAACTGTGTCTGAGAAAGTAATTAATAATTCTTCTAATTAATAATTTAATAATTCTAATGACGTAATTACTATACTACTACAATTGACGTAAATTATATAATATAATCACCTGACGACGACATAAAACGAACTCGAAATGTTGTGAGTTCTTATCACAAAATATATATTATTCATCCATAAAAGGTCGGTGAGTCTTTCATTAGTTTTATAATTAGTAATTATTATAGTATTATATAGAAATTGGTATTGAACAGAGAAAAATCTCACACAGTAATAATTTTACAGAAACTTGACGTATTAAAATTTGAGATAAACGTAATCCCGCGGTGATGTGCTTCTTCTGTTGTATTTGCTGCACTTTAATACAATAAAACTTATATTTTACATGTAAAACGTTTAATTAGTTAATGTTATGTCAAATACACATCTAAACTATATTTTTTCATCTGTAATAACATACAGTTTTTAAATTACTTCAGAGAACCTCGAGTTCCAGAAAGTCGGTTTCACGCTTTTTCATATTCGTTCGAGTAACCTTAAACACTTCTTTCCATATTCCTCATTCCTCAAAATAAGAACGAATTTTTAAAAAAAATTCTAATACATTTCAAAATTAAAAATTGTGTCTGTAATAAAATACCATGCAGCAAATATCTGTTGGGTCCGATTACAATGTTGGCGACTCCTTAGCCAAAGGACGCGAAGAAATTCCTTAAAATGACATGAATACGAGAAGATAGCGTTGTTTGTGTTCGAAAGTTCAGAATGAGATAAATTTTCTTGACGACGAAATGGAGAACTGTTTTGTAGTATTTGCAAATGGGAAATATATGGAATGGTCCCTTGCTTGCTTCCGGAGAGTAAATTAGTTTATTGTCCTCCACGTGGTCATACGCAGTTTGTGCTGTTTTTTGACAATAAATTTATTATTATAAAATTTATTATTATCGCGCTATATAAGCTTATCTACATGGAGCGATAGGATGTAGCTAGGAATATTAGTCTGTTGTTAGTAGGTGGACCGTTTAGCTGGGTTTTCCAACAACTTGGTCCACGTGGAGGGGTTAGTAGGAGTTGTTAGTAATAAAGTTATTGATACTAGGAGGCGATGGATAGACGAAGGAGGTTTCAGTAGTAACAGCTATATATGAACAGGGACATTCATGTGGAAAGTTACAATTTTTTCCTGCCCCACCGGGAATTGATGTATCACTTGCAACACGGAGGGAAGTTGGCGAACTGTTGAGTTAGCAATAGGCGAAGCAATAACGGGAAAGATAATACAATAAGTCCAAAAGAAGGGGAAACGAGAATATCTTGAGAATTTCATATTGGACGTAAAGAATTTCACTAGTGAATTGAGGAATATATTCGTATAAATAGATAAAATTTTAGAAAATGAATCAAAGAAAATAAAGGAAAAGAAGTGAATCTGGAATGTGAAGTAAAAATCAGCTGAAAACATTGTGATAATTTATCATACACCTCTCTGCCATTAATTCCGTTTAACCGTATGCTTTTTGATGGAGGAAAAACAAAAAGGAAAATGATACTTTTCTCCGTCACTCATGTATTATTTAATATTTATGTGAGAATAAAGAGCCTGTTTTATGGAGTTGCGAGCTAAGTGGAGGAGATAAAGCAGTATATTTACAGTAATTAATGGTAAAAGAGTTTGGGTGACAAATAAAATGGATATGTTTTCAACGAAGGAAGCTTTCGAAAAACGAAATATGTGACTTTCTTAGGATTAATGATATGAACAGCGAGATTGGGCAAAAATATGAAACGATTGAAACGAAAGAAACAACAGTTAAAGACATTGATAAGTAGATAGTAAATAGAAAAAGAAATCTTATAATGATTTATTCGTAAAGTAGATAGACTAAATTGAGGTATTTAAATGGATGAATTATTTGAGTTCTATTTTTTAAATAATTATTATTGAAAATAAAGAAATTTATTGAAGTATGCAATAAATTCTCGGAACAATTCTAGGAGAGATTTTTTCTTCAATTCATTCATACCACTACAACAGTAAAATTGTAGTATGGTTTGAATTAAAAAATATATATGGTACACAATAAGGTGTATAGATGGATTTCAATTAAATGTTTACTGTCGTTTATAAACCAAAGATGAAATTGTGATAAACATTTGACGTGATTAATGATATGATGAGAAAATACAGAAAATGTAGCAAGAGCGGAGGAGAAGCAGCCGCGGCTCTAGTTGGGAGAAGGAGTAAGAAGACGCAAGAGGGAGCGTGATGGAGGAATCGGGAAGGTTGGCGTTGGTGGATGAAAGAAGGGAAGGAGGAGGACTGGGCCCCGGGGGATCTGTATTTCATCGCAGCGCCACCCTGTAGCCATAGAACGCCTTATAAGAGCGGCGGCCCGGCATCGAGGTCTCCAGGGCCCACGGACGCCTCAAGGAAGAAATGCGGAAACACGGCTCAGAGATAATACAAGGGGCGAGCGGAAACAGTGTCAGGGTGGAACGATGGAATGAAAGACGGCGGTGAGTGGAAACGAGAAATAAGGAAAGGGGATGAAAGCGATCACTCTCATTTAGCATACGAAGAAATAATTACAACACATCAAATACGCCTCGAATATGGTGAATTAAGGAAGAATATAATGAATTTGTTATAAAAGTATGAAAATAGGAAATAAATTTAAAACAAATATGCTTCCGTATAGAGAAAAGAGAGTATGTGTGATTACGCACTGCAAATGAGAGTGCGCACTGGTGCTGTGATGAGCAGACAGACAATGCTCTCTTACGATTTGTAACATGTCCGATATATTACGAGTCACTCCCACATGTTCAATAAAGAAATTTCTAACAATATGTTACAGTATCGGATTTTGGTTAAGGCTAACAGCCACCGGTTGTGTTAAATGTTGATTGGACGCTGGGTCAGTTTATTACACCTACTATAATATCATCTATTATCAACTTCCACTAATAAATGCTCCCTTTCCCTTGGATCTAATGTAGGTGCACCAACATGAAAAATTCTGAAATAATGATTTATCTTCCTTAATTCACACCCACATGCAGATTTTTTTATGACGTTTACTTATTGTAAAGATGATAAAAAAAACTTCAAAACTACAAATACCTAACACTTCTACAGTCTGGAATTGAACGATGTACTCTTTTTCTGACGTGACAAAATAAACGATAATATGCACGGCCCTTTTCGCCAAAATGGCATGAAATCAGTCGTAAACATTGCGAGTAAAATGTTTATTTACGATCATTCACAGAGATATCAAGGGGAAAATCACTTTCATCAAAACAACAAATGCAAGGAAGAAGTAGATGTCACTCCGTATCGCGATGAAAATCGTCGCATAGTGTCATAAATTCTCTTTGGCTTTTTCCGTTGCATTCATAAGAGATGGCACTCGAGTGGTACAATACGATACGATACGATACAAAATCAACATATCAAAAATGAAACACTCAAATAAATATATCAGAGTAGGCGTTTGCAGTGCGACTTTGAATTATACAAACGGAGAACGATGCACATCGTTTTAATATATTCACTCAATTATAATTCCCTGTGATTTGATAATAAATAATTTGTTATACCATTTGTGATGAGACGTCAACCGAGAAGTATTTAAATGAAAAAGTGGTTGTGATGTATCGCCTCCGTTTATTTAGATGCAGTTAGCAAGTACTCTTTTTCGACAGAAAATCTGTCATCGAAACCATGCGTCGGCAATTTTAGGATAAGTAGATAATCCACCAAATGATTATTCACAATAAATGGAGTCGATACAGCAAAATATTTTTATATTGTTTTACAAAAGATGTTTCCAATGAAAGAAAAGATCGCGGAATTAAGAGATATTATAAAGAATTACATTGAATCCCATGTAATAAGTTTCATAAAATAAAATGTTTACGGACAATATGTAAACGTATAGTCATACATGCATTGACAACAGAAATGGATATAATNAACGTATAGTCATACATGCATTGACAGCAGAAATGGATATAATAGGTTTCACACACCTTCGCACTTCGAATTAACCCTAGTATTGATGGGGAATTGTGTTCTTTGAGGAGAGGGTGATAATTATAACTTGTTCGCACCATACACTTGTCCCTGACGGTACGAATGACCGTGTATGTATAACTGTACTCGAAAAAGATCACGGTTAACATCTACAAAGGATCTTTCAATAAAAGTTATAATATGCTTAAGTTATTTGTTACCTAAAAGACTATATTTGAATATTTCATCAGATATTTCTAAATAAAACTAAATGGTTATTAGAGTAACATTAAATATGATATATAAATGTTTCCCATGTACATTTTTATCTTCCGGATCACATCACTAGTTGTATGTTTTATAAAATAAAACTGAAATTATTTTTTTAGATAAATGAAGGATATTGTGGTAGAAAGAAAACGTATTTTTTGCACAAAATAAGTATATTATAAATATTAAGGTCTTTTTCTTTTTTTGGAAGAACACTCTAGCAATAACTTGTTCATTAGAACCTGAGCCATGAAGAAATCAGTATTATGAGTCATATTCTTTTTGATAAGTCGGTTGAGCATTACATCACGTCAAAGAAATAATTTGTTCACTTATTTCGTTTAAAGTACAATTATCACGGCAATTTACGTCTGCAAGTCTGAAAGAGGGATCTTCAGCTATACTGTAAACGGAGAGAGGCACGCTTAATTATTTAATGATACTTAGTTATTCCCAATATTTGATTTATAACAGTAAATGGATCACATACAGTGGAATAACTCTATCTTAGAATACAAATTTCTCAGAAATATTCGACCAAGCAAAACGTATTACTGTAATTAACAAAGTACAGTATCCGTCACAGTGTACAGTTAAGAAATGTTGAATGATATTGTGTTCCTTCCTTTTTAAAAGTCAATTAAATCCAAGGAATCTTCGTGTCCTAGACAACATCTTGTCAATGAAGATAAATTAACTCTTAATACGGTGTAAATATTTATTTAAAATCTGGAGTGTGCCCTTCTCAACATTCCATTCAAAAACATCATAGATGTAAAAACCCTTAATTGCAATAAAAGTACGTCAAAAATATTTTGTACATAAAAAGTAAAACATGAATATTTATAAAACAATTACACTACGTATGTTCCATATGTATAAAAATATTTATTCTCATAACCATAAAGGGTTTTCTGCTTTACTTCATATCAACTTATTCAACTACATATTGCAGGAATTATCTTTCACCCTTAACTCTTTGCATTTGCTTCATCGGCTGATCTAAATAAGGCGCCTCCAAGATTTTTAGAAATATGTACGCAGAAGTAAATGTTTATGTTAATATTTTTTTCACATATTTTATTTTTGAGAAACCGGAAGTGGAGCGCGGTGTCTAAATGAAGTCGGAATGAACTGTCCAGAAATAGATTTCTATTCCCAATGCATTCAAAGTCCGTTCTCTACATTGGTTTGAATTCATTAATTTGTTTGTGAGTTATCGGATAAACAAAATTCTTCACACACACATACGAAATTGTAAAGATCTGAAGAGATTTCGAATAGATTTGAAAGAATCTGGAGGTATTTCGAAAAAAAAATTCGACCAATTACTCAACTTTATACTCAACATACTGTATAATTTGAAAGAAAAATTATTATAATGAATTCTATAAATGAAAATATATTCCTAGAAGTCTTTGGAGTAATATGCTACTGTTTTTATATAATTTATTATGTAATTTTGCTAATTATTACAAATCTATACTAATGAGAGTGAATTATTTGGATTGTATGTTGCATGAAAATCTGAAAAAGTAATAGTTAAAATTATTTGATATTTGGAAGAAGTTATTAATGGTTATTAAAAGAAGAATATTAAAGGTTATTGCAAGTAAAATGCAATATAATAAGTATGGTTAATATTGACGAATTCCAGGAGCAGACAAAACAATTAAAATTTGTTGCTAATTAGTAGCTGTGAATCTTCAATCGCATGCCTGTTGACTCTAAAGCGTAATACTAATGTGTATACCAAGTTCGATTGCGTTACGTAAGGCAGACAATCCACTGAACGTATGATCAACGTGACAATCGTAGAAACCAAAGTAGATGAAGGCTATGGAGAACACTGTTTTCAAGTACATATCGTTAAAGTGAAATAAAAACCAAAGAATTCAGCAGTCTTAAATATGCGCTCTGTTATTAAGCATTCTGTGTAAAGTGTATTTTCCTTCTGCTAAGATTTTAAAATAATTTGTTAGTACGAACGTGACTCACAAATACAGCACTGAAAACTATGTGTATATTTGTCGGTTTTCATTAAAGTAGTTACTTTAATAACACAAAAGTAGAGAAAATGGAAACTAAAAAATGGATTTAGAATATTATATAAGAATCCCGGGAACCTCCTGGCAAAAATGTTCTAAAAAATTGAGATATGTTGACAGGTGTTTTAATACCCATGAAGGTAAAATCTAAGAATTATCTGCACCAATTTATCATTCTATGTTGATGGGTTTTTGTGTGTGTGTGAATTGTTTTGAATGTCCAGGAATAATTCTTTCAAGTTTCTTTCAAATCGCAAGCAACGCCGTGTATTTCTGCTACTTCTATATCAATACACACACAAAAACCAAATGTTTTGTTCGTGTAGAAGACATTTGATACATAGGCGTGTAATACTTCTTTTTGGGAGTTTACGAAAGAAGAGAATTAGTTCTAAAAGATGATTTCAGAATATCCAAAAGAAACCAGGAGAAAAATCTCTGCTCGGATGATACAACGGAAAACAGAAAAGTTCTAGGAGAATGTAGTGAGCAAACGTGAATATTAGTTTTGAATTAGAATATATTATTATAAACATTTATTTTACAATGTTGTGAAAAATTATACAATAAAACAAAAGTTGATGATTTAACTTGCGTAGTGATGAGTTGATGTTTTTTCACTATTCAGCACTTTTTTTGCATTTTTTTAAAAAAAACCGAACTATCATAATGCTTGTACTGTTACAGAAATATGAACAAATAATTAAGGAACTACACATAATATATAATTAATATATAAGAAAACGCTGTACGTAAATCATACAATTCGGAAATCAATGGTGCTTGTATTTAGTGTCAATAAGTTGTGCAAATATTTTTTCGCAGAATAACAAGCTCATATAGCAGAAATTCGCGGCGAAAACTTGTAGAAAATGTATGAGTTACTTAACTGTAGCACGTAATTTCGTGAGTCAACGTTTATTCTGCTAATTGGGAGTGCGCAATGATGAAACAGGAATTGTCTTAAATAAGTGGCATTTAAACACCACCTTCCCTCGGAAGGATAAAACCAACAAAGGGTAGCGGTTGCAGGGAATGTATGAAAATGCTATTACATTAGAACAGTTGTTTTGATACATGAAGATGTTTACGATATAAATTACACCTGTGTGAATTATAATAGATGAAGGAAGATGTCGGATCAGATATCAGTTCTTGATTGGATATTTTCTGAACTGCATACAAAATTACGAGTAAATTTAATGGTTACGGAATACACGTAAATCATAATAAAATAACAAATTCCATGTACCTTAATAATTTGCAGAAAATTAATATAAAATGATTCATGNATGTACCTTAATAATTTGCAGAAAATTAATATAAAATGATTCATGCCGGGATGTAAAATAATGATAATGGATTCAATTTAATCAAATTTCATATTTTTCATGTCGCGTTCCGTTTCTATAAGGAAAACAAAAACATATTCCAATACATTTAGTGTTTTTCCTGCAATTATTCCATGTAGGCTCATTGTAACTGCCTAAAAACTTACATAACATTTATTTTAAGCTCACAACTCCCGAGTATCTACTCGAGGAGGGCAGTTTGCATCGCCTACGGTCGACTGGAAATTGAACGGCCCGGAACTCGAATCCTGGACCACCTGCTACGGCCGCAGGTGCACATAACCCTGACTCTAATAAACACTCAAGTCCAATAAAGTTGATTAGGTAATTATGAAGTTGTAATGTAATTTCATTATCATCAAATAGAATAAATATTCAAATTATTTTATTAGCTCATTATAATTGAAATCAAATAAAAGGGGCGAAACAAATTTCAATCATATAAGTTAAATTTAATACAATAATTTATATGTAACTCACATATTTACGATACCATTTCAAAAATAGTAAAGGGTAAATAACTAGTGGTGCTAAACAATTGCACATACTTTCTCTAATATGTTTCCCAGTCTGGAACACAGAGCGGCATTAAAGCATTATATTAGGAGAGGGATGATTTTTACATGTTACTCTATATTTTACCCAATTTAAAAAGTTATTAAAGAAATATTTTACTAGCATTTATATAAAGGAATCTCTAATATACAAATTCAGTTTTTCGTTTTTTTGGGAGATAAGATCATCAAGAATTATATTCCATTTCAAAAGATATATGTATTAATAAATATAAGGATAAATAGGATATTATTAACGCGATAACAAAGCCACAAGACCATAAATATTCTTATATAATTTAATTAGGAACTTAAGAGTTATTTTTCTGCAATTTGAAATTTCAAAATTATATTAATAAACGCTAATCGTATCTATTAATTATTCCGGTTAAATAGATGATACTGTTTGTTTTATTTA
>NNCF01134392.1:0-15571 GCA_002313205.1 Laupala kohalensis
TATTCTACGTCTGCTTGGTCCATTTTCACTGCTAAACATTATTCAAGCTTTTTGAAACAGTAAATTAATGCGTAAGTGTAGCAGACAGAAATTATTTTACTGCGTCTATATCAAACTTTCAAGCGAAATACCGCTAATGTCGGTGTAATGCTTATTAATTGTCCTTTTTTTTCAGAATTAGGGATCGCCACAACAGATATATGCGTTGAAATCTCGCTTTCGAATTTTTTAACGATTACAAAACTCTATATACTATGTATTTGAGAAAGTGAAAGGAGTGGAGTGCGGTTTATTATAGGAGTGAAGAAAATGATATGGGTGTTCAATCTTTAATAGCAAATTACAACAAATATTCAAAGCTCTGTCCATTTTCAAAAGTATTTGCACCGAAGTCGCACGTGCTGGTGAGTAGATTCTACCTGGAGCCTCAAAAATCCTCCTGATATCGATACGAGGTCTGTATTGGTGCCAATGAAGCGAACTTTGAACTGGTTTTAATTTGGTGTTGATGATCTTTGAATACCTATATTACTTTCTCAATTGTCCTCATAAAGCAATTTACACATATTTTTTTAATCTTGTGCCCATGTTCTACCTTAGTCTCATTATGTCTTCTAAGAACATGAGCACCTCAAAGAGTTTAGTCCCTATTAATGTGATCAATTATATAAATAGTTCAAAAATGTAAAAAAAATCGTAAGAGATATCTAGACAAATCTTCCTAAGATTATTCGTTTGCTAATCTGATACCTCTGTGTAGAATGAGCTCGTTTTAACTTTTAAAAAATTAGACATAGGAATAATTTAAGAGAGTAAAAAATTGCAAGAGGTATCTAGACAAATCTTACTAAGATTATTCGTTTCCTCTCTAATATATCTCCGTAGGATGAAGCTTGTTTTAGTTTCAATAATTCAGAGTCAGAAATAATTAAGGATCGTAAAAATTTGCAGAAGATATTTAGACAAATCTTACTAAAATTATTCGGTTGCCAATCTAATGCCTCTGTGTCATGGACTTTGTTTTAATTTCAGAAATTTGGAAATATATATCGTTAAAAAATGTGAAAAACCGTAAGAGATATTTAGACAAATCTTACATAGATTATTTGTTTGGCGCTCTAATGTCTCTGTGTAGGAAGCTTCTCGACCAATTGGTCGGTCAGAAAGTAGGTAAATCAATCGGTCGGTCGAAAGGTGAATCAAACATTCACTGGAAAGACTAGTTAATCAATCGGTCATTTAGTAGATATTTTTACCGAACGGAAAATGTCATCCAATAGGTTGAAAAGAAGCGCTATCGACCGGTCGGAAAGTAGGTCAATTAATCGGTCGAAAAAAATGTCAATCGTTCTGTCGGATAGTAGGTCACCCAAGTAAAACAACCAATCAGTCGGACGGGAAGAAAATCAATCAACCGTTTGGTCGCAATGTAAGTCAATAAATCGGACGGTCGAAAAGAAGGTCATTCAATCGGTCTGCCGGAAAGTAGGTCAATTCATTGTTTTGTCAGAAAGTAGGTCAATCAATCGGTCGGTCGGATAGTAGATCAAACTATTGGTCGGTCGGTAAGTAGGTCAAGCAATTGGTCGGTCGGTAAGTAGGTCAATCAATCGGTCGGTCAGAAAGTCGATCGATCTATAAATAGTTGGGAAAGTAGGTCAATCAATTAGTCAGTCGGAAAGTAGGTCAATCATTTTGTCGGTGGGAAAGTAGGTCAATCAATCGATCGAACGGGAAGTAGGTCTATCAATCTGTTGGTCGAAAAATTGGTAAATTAATCGGTTGGTAGGCACGTAGGGCAATCAATCGTTCGGTCGGTATGCACGTCAATCAATTGGTGGGAATGTAGGTCAATAAATGGGTTGAAAAGTAATCAATCCATCGGACGAAAAGTAAGTCAATTAGTTTGTCGAAAAGTGGGTCAATTAATCAATCGAAAACTAGTTCAATCATTCGGTCAGAAAGTCGTTCAATCAATCCCTCGGAAGACAAGAAAATCAATCGGTCGCTTTGTATGTAATTTTATCGGAAGGACAATGTCGTCGAATCGGTAGGAAAGAAGGGCTATCGATCGGTCAAAATGTAGATCAAGCAATCAGTACGAAATTAGGTCAATCTATTGGTCGAACAGGAAGTAAATCATTCGATCGGAAAGTAGGACAACCAATCGGTCGGAATGTAGGTCAATCAATCTGTCGAAAAGCAGGTCAATCAATCGGTCGGTCAAAAAATAGGTCAATCAATCGGTCGGTTGGAAAATATGTCAATCAACCGGTCACAAAGAAGATCGATAAATCGACCGTAAAGAACGTCAATCAATCGGTCGGAAAGTAGGTCTGTCAGTTTGTCGGAATGTAGGTCAATCAATCGGTCGCAAAGTATGATAATTAATTGTTCGGTCGGAAAGTAGGTCAATCAATCGGTTGGTCGGAGAGTAAATCAATCATTCGGTCGATTAAAAATTAGGTCAATCAATAGGTCGGTCGGAAAGTAAGTTAATCAATTGGCCGGACGGAAAGATGGTCAATCAATCGGTCGGATGGATGGAAATTAGGTCATTCATTCGGTCGTAAAGTAGGACACAGAACCTGTCGGAAAGTATATCAATCAATCGTTCCGAAAGTAGGTCTGTCAATCAATCGGAAAGTAGGTCCATCAATCAGTCACAAAGTAGGTCATTCAATCCGTCGGATAGTAAGTAAATTAATCGCTCAAAAAGTAGGTCAATTAATAGGTCGGAAAATAGGTCAATTAATCGGGCGGAAAGCAGGTCAATCATTCTGTCGGAAAGTAAATCAATCGATTCGTCGGTAAGTAAGTCATTCCTTCATTCGGTCGGTCGGCAAGTCAAGTTGGAAGGTAAGTCATTCATTCGGTCGCAATGTAGTTCAGCAAATGGGTCGCAAATTAGGACAGAAAATTGGTCACAAGTTAGGTCAGCAAGTGTGTCGCAAAGTTGGTCAGCAAGTGTGTCGCAAAGTTGGTCAGCAAGTGTGTCGCAAAGTTGGTCAGCAAGTGTGTCGCAAAGTTGGTCAGCAAGTGTGTCGCAAAGTTGGTCAGCAAGTGTGTCGCAAAGTTGGTCAGCAAGTGTGTCGCAAAGTTGGTCAGCAAGTGTGTCGCAAAGTTGGTCAGCAAGTGTGTCGCAAAGTTGGTCAGCAAGTGTGTCGCAAAGTTGGTCAGCAAGTGTGTCGCAAAGTTGGTCAGCAAGTGTGTCGCAAAGTTGGTCAGCAAGTGTGTCGCAAAGTTGGTCAGCAAGTGTGTCGCAAAGTTGGTCAGAAAATAGGTCGCAAAGTAGGTCAACTAATGGGTCGCAAAGTAGGTCAATCGGTCGCAAGGAATTTCAATCAATCGGTCGCAAAAATAAGTCAATCAGATGGAAAGCAGGGCAATCATTCTGTCGGAAAGTAGGTGAATCAATCGGTCGGAAAGTAAGTCAATCATACGGTCGGCCGGAAAAAATCAATCAATCGGATGGAAAGCAGGTCAATTATTCTGTCGGAAAGTACGTCCATCAATCGGTCAGAAAGTAGATCAACCAATCAATCGGTCGGAAAATAGGTCAATTAATCGTTCGGATGCAGGTTAAACATTCTGTCTGGAGGTAGGTCTACCAATTGGTGGGAAAGTATGTCAATCAATCGGTCGGTCGGAAAGTAGGTCAATCAGTCGGTCGGTCAAAGAGTAGGTCAATTAACCGGTTGATCGCAAAGAACGTCAATTAATCAATCGGTCGAACCAAAGTTCAATCAATCAGTCATTCGGAAAGTGTGTCAAATTATTGGTCGGACGGAAAGTAGGTCAATCAATCGGTCGTTAAGAAAAGAAAGTCAATCCATTGGTTGAAAAAAATGTCAATCATACGGTGGGAATAGAGGCAATCTATCGGTCGGAAAGTAAGTCAACAAATGGTTCGCAATGTAGGTCTGAAAATGGGCCGCAAAGTAGGTCAGCAACTGAATCGCAATATAGGTCAAAAATAGTTCGAAAATAAGTCATCAAACGGGCCGCTAAGTAGGTCAGAAAATGAGACGCAGAGTAGGACAATCAATCGGTCGCAAAGTAGGTCAATTAATGTGTCGCTAAGTAGGTCAAACAATCGGTCGCAAAGTAGGTCAAAGAATCAGTCAGTAAGTACGTCAATCAATCGGTCGGAAAATAGGTAAATCAATCGCTCGAAAAGTAAGTCAATGAATCTGTCAGAAAGTAGGTTAATCATTTGGTCGGAAAGTAGGTCAATCAATCGTTTGGAAAGTATAACAATCAATCATTCGGACGAAAGTAAACCAATCAACCGTTCGGTCGCAATGTAGGTCAATAATTCAGTCGGTGGAAAAGAAGGTCAATCAATCGGTCGGTCGGAGAAGTAGGTCAATCCATTGTTTGGTCGGAAAGTAGGTCAATCAATCGGTCTGTCGGAAAATGTGTCAATGAATCTGTCGTTCGGAAAGTAGGTCAATCAATCGGTCAGTTGACTAGTAGGTCAATCAATCGGTCGGAAAGTAGGTCAATAAAAAGGTCAGTCAGAAAGTAGGTGAATGATTGGTCGGCCGGAAAGTAGGTCCATCAACCAGCCGGTCGGAAAGTTGGTCAATTAATCTGTCGTACCGAATGTAATTCAATTAATTGGATGGTCGAGAAGTAGATTAATCAATCGGTCGGTTGATAAGTAAGTCAATCAATCGGTCTGGCGGTTATAAGGTCAACCAATAGGTCGAAAATAGATCAACCAATCAATCAGAAAGTAGGTAAATCAATCGGTCGGTCAAAAGGTAAATCAATCAATCACTCTGAAAACATGTAAATAATCGGACGTATAGTAGGTATTTTTACCGGACGGAAAATATCATTTAATCGGTCGGAATGAAGAACTATCGACCTGTCGGAAAGTAGGTCACTTAATAGGTCGGAAAGTAGGTCACTTAATAGGTCGGAAAGCAGGTCAGTCATTCTGCCGGAAAGTATGACAATCAATCAATCGGACGGAAAGTAAATCAATAAATCGTTCAGTCGCAATGTAAGTCAATAAATCAGTTTGTCGAAAAGTAGGTCATTCAATCGGTCGGTCGGAAAATATGTCAATCCATTGTTTTGTCGGAAATTTGGTCAATCAATCGGTCTGTCGGAAAATGGAACAATCAATCTGTCGTTCGAAAAGTAGGTCAATTAATCTGATAGTCGGAATGTATGTCAATGAATCAGTTGGTTAAGGACAAGATCAATCAATCGGTCGATGAGATAGTAGGTCAATAAACAGGTCGGACGGAATGTAATTCAATCAATCGCATGGTCAAAAATTAGGTCAAATAATCGGTCGGTCGATTAGTAAGTCAATTAATCGGCCGGTCGGTTATAAGGTCAATCAATTGGTCGAAAAGTGGGTCAACCAATCGGACGGAAAGTAGGCAATCTATCGGTCGGAAAGTACGTCAGCAAATGGTTCGCAACGTAGGTCAGCGTATGTGCCGCAATGTAGATCAGCAATTGGGTCGCGATGTAAGTCAGCAAATGGGTCGAAAATTACATCAGCAAATGTGTCGCAAAGGTGATCACAAGGTGGGCCGCAATACTTTCAGACCGATAGATTGATCTACATTCCGACTGATTGACTGACCCTTTTTATCGACAGATTAATTGACGTATGTTTGAACGATTGATTGCCTTTCATAGACCGATTAAGTGACATTTTTCCGACCGATGAGTGACTTACTTTCCGACAGATTGACTTTTTTTCCGACCGATTTACTGACCTATTTTACGATCGAATAGTTCACGTGCTTTTTGAACTATTGATAGAACTACTTTTTGACCAATAGATTGACCTTCTTTCCGACTGATAGATTGACTTATTTCTAGACTGATTGACGATTTTCAGACCTATTGATTGACATGCTTTTCGACCGATAATTGACCTATTCTCCGAACGTCTGATTGTCCTGTTTTTTACCGATTGATTGACCGACTTTCCGACCGATTCATTGACTTTCTTTCCGACTTATTGATTGACCTACATTTAAACCTATTGATTGACCTACTTTCCTACCAATTAATTGACCTACATTCCCACCTATTGATTGACCAACTTTCCGATCGATTGATTGACCTACTTTCCGATCGATTGATTGCCATATTTTGCGACCGATTAATTGAACTTGTCTGACCGATTGATTGACATCTTTTTCGACCGATTTATTCACCTACTTTCCGAACGATTGATTTGATTTTTCTTCCACCGATTAATTGAATTTTTCCTGACCGATTGATTGATTTATATCCCGCCTGATTAATTGACACACTTTCCGTGCTGTTTCGAAATGATCCTGCAGGTAACATAAAAATTACACCTGGAATGAACAAACACCTATTGCGTGCAGTTACGACACGCGCTTGCGCAGTTCGGCAGAATTGACGTTCCCGCCTTGAAAATATAATAAAATATTCTTCAGTAAGCTGTTGACCGCCGGGAACAGCAGTAAATTATAACACAGCTGCTACTCCCTCTCAAAGGGGTAGTTCAAACTTACGCCACCAGGGCGCGCCAGTGACCGGCTGAAGATTAATAGGCTTCGAAGGAAATATTTCTGAATTCCTGTGTCAGAGAGCGCGGCGGTAGCTCGACCTTTACCGTCTATATTGCGTCGGCGTAGAGATTTGATCGAGTTCACGACCGAATCTCCGCTTCTACAAGATAAATAAAATGGACACGTTTCTAATAACTTCTTGCCTTGTAGCAATTTATTTAATACAATGAAAGGTGTTTAAGATAAAGACACCGTTTGACAGCACGAAAACCTGGACGTCGTCCGTTGCTGAGCGTCCGTGGCGGCGTTTCGTGGTGGTCCGTCCCTCGAGATTTGTGGCGTTGGTGAACGATTCGCAGGGCTCGCGATCGTCTGCAGCGGTGCCCTTCTCGTGAGGAATCCGGTCGGGATGTCTTGTAGCCTTTCCAAATTCAAGCGGCGTCGAAGTTCTTCGCATGGGAGAATTCTTGACGGATTTTGGCTTATCGCCGAATGTAATATTGGTATTCCGGGTTGTGGACGTACGTGGTTAGTTAAGCTAGTTGCTTTTTAAGATCTCAGAATTGAAATTGAGTACAATTCATCGAGGTTTGAACTGTCGTATTTGAGATTGCACGTAACACGTCTGCTAGCGTGAGCTGAGAACTCGGAAGTGACTATTATTCGTTTCTAAGGATGCCTCTTTAAAAATGAAGATAAAAGAAGGTCGTTCATATTAGATGTAATTTGTTCGGATCGACGTAGCAAGTAAGTACTCATGCACTTGCATAGAAGTCATTCATGTTTCCAAAGAATTCCATTCTTTGTCCGGGCGTTGGAATGTGTTGGCCTTGGAATGTTGTGCCTTGGACTTCTTGTATACAGATGGGGCCATGCCGTTGATGTGTAAACATTTAATATTCGTGACAAAGTTAATTTTGATTTACGTTGAATAATAATGGCATATATCTTGCGATGCTGTAGTGAGCTTATATTTGTAGGAAGCTGTGTTCCTGTGTCATCAGCAACTATTGTGCGTGCGAGCAGGCTGATGGGGCAAGAGCATTTTACAGGGGAAAGGAGTAGAATGTGGAGAATGTGCATTGTAGGAAGGACACATTTCTCCACACCGTCAAATAATATGTTATTCATGTGTTTCTTATTTTTAGGGCTGCCTTGTACGAGCACGAGACGAAGAATAAAAAGTACGTATTGTATTGTATATAATTTGTTTTATGCTCATTTTTTCATATTGAAACATTTATTTAACATTCACATTATAAATAGTGTGAATTATTTCTTGATTGAACATATTCTTGGCGAGGCAATTGAATTTCTTCACGACAATGAAATCTTGTTTTTTATAAGCTCCAATGAGATTAATTCTTCTTCAACAATAAGTGTATATTTTTTATTGAAGTGATCTTCTTTGCATTCACTCTTGTGAAAACGCTGTTCCTGGGAGCCGACTTCCAGTTGATGTCTTCTGGGTGAATGTCTTCTGGCAGAAATTTGTGTTTTGGGTTAAACACGTGCGATTGATTGTCCTACTTTCCGACCGATTGATTGACTTACTTTCTGATCAATTGATTTACCTTCTTTTCGACTGATTGATTGACCTACTTTCTCACCGACTGATTGACATACTTTCCGACGAATTGATTGCCTTATTTTCGCACCTATTGATTCACTTTTCTTTCCGACATATTATTGACTTTTTTTTCGACTGATAAAATGACTTACTTTCCGATCGATTGATTGACCTACTTTCCTACCGATTTATTAAATTACATTTTGACTGAATTATTGACCTTTCCCGGCCGATTTGTTGTTTTTTTTAATTGATTGATTAACCTATTTTCCGACAGATAGATTGATCTAGTATCCGACCGATTGATTGACTTACTCTCCGACAATTGACTGACCTACTTCCCAAGTGATTGATTGATCTACTTTACGACTGAATGAGTGTCTTACTTCCCCAGCGATAGATTGACCTACTTTCCAACTGATAGATAGTCCTATTTTCCGACCGATTGATTGACTTTCTTCTGACCGACTGATAGACAAATTTTCGACTCATTAATTGTCTTATTTTCCGACCCATTGTTGAATTACTTTCCGACCGACTGATTGACCTACTTTCTGACCAATTGATTGATCTACTTTCCGACCAACTGATTGATTTACCGGCTTTCCTACCGTTCGATTGATATAATTATTTTTCGACTGATTGATTGACGTTTTTTACGAGGGATTGATTGATTTCCGAGCGATTGATTAACTTACTTTATTGATTTTTTTCGACCAATTTTTTCGATTGATTGCTCTATTTTCGACCGATTTATTGACCTATTTTCTTACCAATAGATTGACCGGCTTTCTCAATGATTGATTAACTTATTTTCCGGCCAAAAGATTGACCTTCTTTCCGACCGATTGAGTGATTTACATTCTCAGCGATAGATAATCCTATTTTTCGAATGATAGATGGTCCTATATTCCGACCGATTAATTGACTTTCTTTCGATTGAGTGATTGACCTTCTTTTCGACCGATTGATAGACCGAGTTTCCGACTGATTATTTGACATACTTTCCGGCAGATTGATTGACTTACTTTCACGGTAGTCAAAATGTAGAAGCCGTTCAATTTGACTGTGAGCAAAGCATTATTTGACAGTGCAATAATATTTGGTTTTATGTTGTTCACAATTCAGCCGAACCAACGACAACAACCGTAACAAAATATGTCTTTAACTTGTCTTTAATTGTACAGAAACTGTGAAATGTTATGAAATCAATGACTCATAGAAAGTGCTGTCACAAAGTTTGAAATATNATATATATATATATATATATATATATTGTGGCAGAACGAAACTTGATTTTAAAAAAAATAATATAATATTTAATTTTGGGCGCCTCGGCTATCTCATCTCAGGGTTCCACAATGACTACTGGGTTCGATTTTTTTACGAAGGAAAGGACCATGCAATGGTTCCACTTAAGGAAAACATAAAAAATAAATCCATTAAATTTAATTACTGTTCAAACACAATAACACCCCACATGTTGGTTTCCCCAAAAAGACAAAAACACAAATGGAAATCAAACATTCATACTACACTAACGCCAAAGTAACTTCATTCCCACCAAAAGGACACACTAAATTACACTGGCTTTACCCATAATATTTACTAATTAGCAATTTAATCTACCTTTCTCATACCAAGAACAATTCACTGAATTTAACTCCAGTCCGATCTGATCAACAACTAAACATACTTTTCTTTCACACAAAGGTTTTACATTGACTTTAATCCTAAACCTATTTAATTAACAATTTAATTGAACTTTCTCTTAATCATAACAATTCACTGAATTTACATGGCATAATTCTATTAACAAATGAGTTCAGTCTTGGCACTGATTTAGTCCAGAGTTCGTGCTCTTTTTATTACTAATGCCAATTACTCTGTGACGCGCAAGCGCAATACGATGTTGGTTTAAACATTCGCCAACAATCGCACAATACCTCTCAAGATGACAGGCGAGGCAGGCCGTAAAGTAAAGCCCTCGCAATCTGAAACACGATCTGAAAGAACGCGATCTGAAACACAAGTCTGAGTGATCTCCGACGAACATCTATCAGACTGTTCGAGAAAAAATATCAACGATCTCCAACGAAGCATAAGTGAGCGTGCGAGAAAATACTTGAGTGAGCTATCTGCGAAACATAAGTAAGTATCTGCGAAACCTAAATGAGATCTCCGACGAACATAAGTGAGTATCTGCGAAGCATAGGTGAGATCTCCGACGAACATAAGTATCTGCGAAGCATAGGTGAGATCTCCGACGAACATAAGTATCTGCGAAGCATAAGTGAGATCTCCGACGAACATAAGTATCTGCGAAGCCTAAGTGAGACTGAAATTTTGCTTGCCATTCCTTAAATGGGCTTTATCCCTCCTCTTGCCTACTCTCCTTCCAAAAAATCTTCAAAATTTTGAATCCCACGTCATCGAAACTTCCAATGCCAAAACGATTCCCCCTTCTTACGCCTCGACTCTGATTGGGAAATTTTTAAAGGGCTTCTAACGTTTTCTTGCAACGACGTTTTACTTTCAACGATCTTCCAAACAAGCTCGCTCTTGTTTCGACCCTTCGCACATCTGGGTTTATTTGGTCGGGGTTGGGTCGCCTCTCACATCCCCTCGCTAACTTGCAATTTCTAAAAAGTCATAAATTTTCTTGACGCCAAAAGAAGCCGACAGAGAACCGCGCCACACCCGATGCGACCGCACCCCTTCGTCAATCTCCAACAGCCGTCCTTTTAAATTTCTTCAACTCTCTCTCTCTTTTAAATTTCATTCTTTCCGTACAAGGATGATTTTATTCACAATTAATTACTGATTTATTCAAATCTCACAATTGCACCCACCAAGTTTGAGAAATTTCTTAAACCCTTTTTTTAATTAAAACAAAAACGTGCAAATAAATTTCTGATCAAATAATTAATTATGAGTTTGAATAATGAAGCCTCTGCCTATCTTACATTTTTTTGAAATTTTGTTTTCAATACTCGTAGTCTACCGTCTATTCTTTCTACCCATCGTTTCTAACTAGAATCATTTATTTATTTACTTTTAATTTTAATTACCCGCAGTAGTTATTCTTCCTGAATCTCCTATACTTGATTTCCCCCTTTCACCTCATATTTACCTAATTTCTCTTTTGTCCATTCACTTAATAAGTTGTACTTGTTACACCCTTTGACATAAATCCTCACCATACCTCCTCTTCTGAATTATATCATATCAGTTACTTTAAGAACTCTCGTATTGATCAAATCCATCTCCTTTTTCACCTTTGAAGCTAAATAGTAGTGGAATTACCCAGACGTTTTACTTACTTATCTTACGTGGGGTTCTTCAGACTACAACAAAAATATATAGTGCGCCACTTGCCGACGCTTCCTCTAGAATACGTAGGTGCCTGACTATCTTAACGACGCATTAATTATCCTCGACGATTCTCTCTCTAATTCCCTCGGACGTTGATCTTCACTAAATTAATTAAACACAAATTATTACTATCATTCATTTTTACTACCATTATTTCCATCGCGCTACGATATACAAGTACTCTCTGTGACGACAATTCTTTTTCTCTGAAATATATTTTGTGAGACTACGATTATTAATATTATTTTAACTCTCTTGAAAGTTTCTTCCAATTAACTCATCTTTAAAAACACTTTACAATATTTATCATCCTTGTCGTTGTCGAATACGGCTTCCTTATTTAAATTTTTTTTCCTTGTGTTTTTTAATTTTTTAGTTTAAAAAACCCTTTTTCGCACACCTTTAAATTACATAAATCCCATGAACTCAAATTTTATTAAAATTATTTATCTCAATTTATACTAGCCCTTTAATTTTACTTCTTTTCGCTCAGTTTACCTTTGAGACACGCTCTTTCTTCGTTTTACCCCCCTCTTCCTTTGGGTCTCCTCTCTCTTTCGTTGCGGTCGGTTCCCTGTGAAGGACGTTCCATTATTACCAAATTTGACTTTGTAGTCTTTCATGCCGCCTCCAGTACTTTGTTTACATTTCGGCTCACGAGAGGTTCATTCATAAACTGACCCCACTTATTCTATAATACCCTAATACATTTATTAACACTTCAACGTTTAGGTCATTTTACACATTAAATTCTACTAAAATACTTTCAAATCAGTTTCATAACTTAACCATAAATACAGACATTACTTAATCTAACACATGATTATATTTTATTTCATTTATTTAATTCTACACTCAATCAAGACTTAGTTTATTCTATGCATTTGGCGAATTCTAATTTATATTTTTTTCTGGCTACCTAACCCCTTTTTAAATTTTTATTTCAAAATTATATTCCTCATTTGTTATTTTACTTGTTCCATTAATTAGCATGAATCCCTTAATGATTTCATTCGAGAAGCACCACCTCGCCTGCTCGATATGACAGTCGCCGGTCTTTCCACTGTCTCTAACTAATTAACCTATCCTACTTTTAATTAATCGGGTTATTAATCTTAGTCTGTATGGTCACTTAGCAAAGAATATTTATTTTAATTCTCTTACCGTTGCCCCAGCCACGCAACGTCACATGACAACATCCATAGCTCGCTTTTTTTGGTAAGGCTTTAAAGCTCGCCAACATCGAAGGTCATTAGAGCCCATGCAGATTGGGAAAAATGCAGTTTCGCACCATAGAGAAGAGCAGTAGTGACTCTTCCCCGTGTGTGGGACTCGCCAAATATCTCGACCATACCCACTAAAAAACACTCATGAAATCAACAAATATCTAAATACAAAGATGAAAGAAAAGAAAAAACACAATAAAAATACATTATATCACAAAAAAAGGAAAACTATTTTTTAAATATTATATTTTCGAATTACAGAAACGAATGATGAAAACAAAGAAGACAGTAAAGATGAAAAGGAAATGAAAATTTAAAACCCTCCCGAGAACTTGTGGGAGGAGCCCCGATCTACTCATAAAATTCAATAGTTTGTTAACATTAACCGTTTCATTTCCGAGAATTGTTGGTAAATCTGCAGCCAGACCAATTTGTCTCCGTATACTTGAGTATATTCTGCAATCAGTTAGTAGGTGACGCACTGTCAGAGAACAGCTACACTCCTCACAAACGGGTTCATCATCACGTAGTAAGAGATACCTATTAGTGAGAGGACCATGTCCTATGTCCAGGCGGGTCAGCAAGACGTCGTCGCGCCGGGCTAGCCTACAGGAACTGCTCCAAGACTAAACAGAAGATTTGATAAGTCGGAGCTTATTCCTTTCAACAGCTAACCACTCATTGCTCCATTCACTCAGAATCTTCAACTTGACGGAATTTAGGAGATCTCGTTTTGGAACCGTGGAGAAATCCACGCGATTCCTGAGGCATGCCGTCTTTGCGGAATCGTCTGCTTCCTAATTCCCTTTGATACCCACGTGTCCGGGAACCCAGCAAAACATTATGTTCTTCCCATCACTTTGCAGTGAGAAAAATACATCCTGGATGTTCTGGATCAGCTTATCAGCTGGATACATGTTCTGGATTGCTTGGAGGGCACTCAGTGAATCAGAACAAATCAGGAAATGTGATCTGCGGAAGCACTTTGTAGTTCACAATGCTCGCAATATGGCGTAGCACTCAGCAGTGTAAACACTGCACAAGTCGCCTAGACGGTAGCCACTGGTCTCACGGGGAAATACCACGGAGCAGCCGACACCATCAGCCTGCTTCGACCCGTCGGTAAACACAGGGATACGGTCCCGGTATTTGTAGAGGATTAGCTGAAAGTATATCCTCAACATCGGAGCTGGAGTGTTCTTCTTGTCATGATGCAAAAGATCGAAAATAATCTTCGGCTTGTGCAAAGCCCAAGGGGGAGACTTACTAAAACCTTGATGTAAGATATTAGGTGCGCGTATATTTAAGGTTTCCAAAATTTGTTTGGAGCGATATCCAAACGGTTTGGTTGCCCTCAGTATGTTGTTGTAGAAACGGATGGAAGAAGATGGATGAAAAACCGCGTTGTGCACCAGATTGTCGGGTAAAGTTTGCACGTGGCAAAAATGTCGTAGCATGAGGATTTGCCGCCGGAGCGAAAGAGATGGTTCGCCACTCTCGACATACAAACTCGGAATGGGACTAGTTCGGTATGCACCCGTAACTAGTCGAATTCCTGCATGGTAAACACTATCCAACTTCTTTAAATAGCTTGCACGAGCAGAGCTATATACAACGCAACCATACTCGAGCCGAGATCTTATGAATGCTCGATAAAACTGGTGCAGGGAGTAGCGATCAGCGCCCCATTCCCTGCTACTGAGGCACTTCAATAAATTCAGAGATTTTAATGTTCTTGCTCTTAGGTCTGTTAGATGTTCAATCCAATTCAATCTCTGATCAAAAATCAGACCTAGGAATTTCACAAAAGTTTAGAATTTGAGAACGTTGTTCCCCAGGGAGAGGTGAGGTTCTGCCAGAAGGCTTGGTCTCCTACTGAAAAGAACACAGCGTGTTTTCTCAGCAGAGNTGCAGAGAAACGAAAACCTGTCGCTTTCGACCAGTGGTATAATCTATTCAGGACGAGTTGTTTTTGTCGCTCCGCACCTGTGACACTCTGTGATGAACAAAAGATAGCAAAGTCATCGACAAAAAGAGAGTGTAAAACAGGAATCTTTACAGCAGACGTTATGCTGTTTATGGCCACTGCAAATAAGGTCACACTCAAGACTGAGCCCTGAGGAACACCGTTCTCTTGAAGAAGGAGATCCGAGGTGTCTCTTCCAATTCTATAGCGGAAGAAACGCTGATCCAAAAAGGACATGAGCATCAGAGGAAGACGTCCTCTAAATCCCCAGGCATACAGTTGTTGTAAAATGCCATGACGCCAAGTAGTATCGTAAGCCTTCTCGATGTCAAAGAATATTCCAATGAGATGTTGTCTTCGGACGAAAGCATCTTGAATTGCTGATTCCAGGAGAAGTAAGTTGTCCAAGGTGGAATGGAACTTTCTGAAACCGCACTGAGATCGACTCAGCAAGTCATGCCGTTCAAGATACCAGACGAGACGTCGGTTGATAATTCTCTCCAGAGTTTTACCAACACAACTCGTCAAGGCAATGCTTCGATAACTGCTAACGTTCGTTTTGTCTTTACCTGGTTTTAAAAAGGGACAAGTGTTGCTTCCTTCCACGAATTAGGGAATACTCCCTCGGACCATGAAAGATTAAAGATATCCAGAAGGTTTTCTTT
The DNA here is from genome assembly GCA_002313205.1 of Laupala kohalensis. Taxonomy (NCBI): domain Eukaryota; kingdom Metazoa; phylum Arthropoda; class Insecta; order Orthoptera; family Trigonidiidae; genus Laupala; species Laupala kohalensis. The sequence continues at coordinate 15,321 of NNCF01134392.1, forward strand.
CGACTCGAGACTGAGTTGTCTCAGCATTTCATAATGAATGGAATCATGGCCAGGAGCAGTGTTGTGGGCTGTCGCTAGAGCTGACTCATGTTCCCACATAGAGAAGGAAGAGTTGTACGGTTCCCAGTTGGTAGAACGAAAGTCAAATGGTGTGCTCTCTGCTGTTTCCCTTTTTCTCGCGAAATCAGGATCGCAGTTTGCTGTAGATGTTAGGTCAGCAAAATATTCAGCCATTGCTGTTGCCATTTCTC
>NNCF01134394.1:10391-20945 GCA_002313205.1 Laupala kohalensis
ATATTTGAATTTAATCATCAAATATAGTTTCTGATATAAATCGAATTTGCAGCTCAAAGAAGCAATACCATTCAAGTCATTTATTACCATGAAGTAATTATTTTTTGTAATATTATTTTAGGTTTTTTTGTTTCTGTATTGATATTAAACATTTTAGTTTTTTTCATATTGAGATCACATTAAGATTTTTTTGTTTCTAAGTTTATAATAATTATTTATGTTCTTTGTTTCAGCATTGACGTTCGTATCAAATGAATAAATTAAAATCATTTTTCAAACCTAAAATATGTTTTTATTACCGAAATACCTAAACTTGGGACTCTACCTCTGCGCCAAATTGCTATAAGAAGAAAATGAATATAGAGTTCCGTGAAATTTATAAAACTTCTAAGGTGTTCTGGCACTCAAAACGATTGGGACACCCCGTTCTAGAGTTTTGAACGCGGCATGTGTGTGACCGATATAGCGAAAAACTTGACGTTCTTTTATAATCCAATATTCCAAAGGATGTAGATGGTGACACACTTTTAGGAACCACTGACTCCAATAACGATTTTTAAAGTTCGTGAAGTACGAGTATTTTGGGTAAAGAAATGAGATATAACATTGTTTCATATTGAAATAAGATCATTTTAATTTTTATAATATTTGGAAATTTGTATATTATATATTTCAAAGAATATATAACTTGACAGTCACTCAAAATAAAATGTAAAAAGTTGACTATATTTTCATCTTCTTCCGTTGTAATATAGTAAAGATCGTATGAAATACTACCAAAATATAAGACAAATATTCATGTCTTCTCCGTACTGTCTACGTGCGTAGATAGATAAAATCTTGAACTACTTATTGATCTCGGTGACGGAAAAGTTACCTACGAACGGTGTGTATGAAACACCCCTTCCAAAAAAAAAACTTTAAAAAATATTTGAGTGGATTTAATATAGCATGGGACGAAAATTTAACAATAAACTCAGGTATATCATCTACGCCTGTTTCAAATTTGTTTTTTAATGAGCTGATGATTCTCATGACTTCAGTGGCGTTAGTTTCGGAAGTGAACTTAGAATTGGGTACATGAGTGGATATAGTTGGAGGACATTGATTTGGATATATTGAGTTCGTTATTTTACCAACTTCTGAGAAGCGAGAATTAAACAAATTCGCGATGTCCTGAGGATTTGTTACGATTTTGCCATCGTTTAGTAAAGAAACATTTTCTTCGCGTTTTTCATAAGTTGACGTGTAATTGTTAACAATATTCCACATGGCTTTCATCCGGTTGTTTGATTTTAGTATATGCCTTTCGTTTTCCATAACTTTAGCTGCATAGAGTACTTTTCGAAGAATAGTGTTATATTCTTATAATATTAAAATCGAATTATAATATTAAAACAAGGAAGTATTTATCTGTATTTTGAAACATCATCATCAGTAATTATGAATTTATTTTCGGTTAACATTGCATGTTAGAGAGAGACGAATTCTCAGCATATGATTAAGAGGATATATCACGAAAAGATGTACAGATTCGTACGGAAACGCCTTAGTTATTAACTTCAATGGCACAGAATGTGACCTGCGGGAACAACACTATCACGTATTTCAGTCCTTATCTACGAAGATTGACATTGAAAACTATCACACAATGTCATGCACGTCCATTGATATGCTGGTAAAGGAATCATAAGACACACAGGAGACCGTCGACCACAGTTAGTGAAAGATAGTAGGGTGTAATTGGATGAGTCCAGAAACAATTGTCAGTACTGGCAGCTGGTGCTACTTTTCAATTGCCCGCATTGAAATGATAAATTGACGTCACTCAACCATCCTTAACTGTAGTCTGAGGCAGAGCGGGGCACGATCCTCCGTGCTCCAAAGGTATTTTCATTCATTGTAAAAATGGTAATTGGAACGAAGGATTAAACCAAATGTATGAGTCACATTTCCGTTATCTCCGGAAGCCAATATACAAATTTTCTTTCTCACAGAAATGAACATTTTATATTGAAACTATTGTTCTACGTAAAAGAATTGAGCACTTAATGATCCAACGACTATAATGTGGATGGTGATTGAAGCTTGGTAATTTGAACTGTAAGATCATTGTTGGTACGAACAATTTATTGTAATAATAGTAATTGGCACGAAAAATTAAACCAAAGTTATATTTCACATTTCTGTTATCTGAGTGTCTGTGGACGGTGATGGAAGTTCGTAGTAATTTTAATGGTAAGATAGTTAATACTACTCTGAAATGTATTCTATGTTTGATGTCAACACAGATAAAAATATTTCGATATGTAACTAATTAAATGAAGAGTAATACGTTCTTATGTTATTGTTTGATTTGTGTATGATATAATGCATTGCGAATGTTCTTCAACTAACAGAGAAATGTATACAGAATTTCTCAAATTAGTTCTTTAGTCTAACATTGTTGAATGTTATGTGTTATTGTCCATTAGGTTTACTGGACATTTTACGGAACGTCATGGTTTGTAACATTGAATATATTTTCTCATCAATTACCAATTATGTGTTTCTTTGTAAATATAATGCATCTTAAATTAAATCTTCTGTTTCTATATTCGCATATTTAATAAATAATGTAATTTTTATTGTGTGTAAGGAAATAGAAACGGGTCGATATTTGTGAACTGAGCCAAAATCGATGGACGGGAAATGGCAACGTGAGATATGTGATAGTATTTACGATCATTTATAGAATTCGAGACTAGAAACATTTAAACGATCCCTCCAATAATTGTAATGTTGGAAACATCGAAGTCAATGTACCTGGTATTTAAGGACTATTGCTTTTTGAAATCTACTTTGATATTTCATAAAAATTAAAATATTTCGTTTTATTTTTTAGTTTTTACACAAATTATTCTACATTCGTCGGAAATGTTCAAGATAAAAACTTCACTATGAAAGATGCCCGTCCCCTTTTTATGTCTCCCTCAGTCACAAACAATTTAATTTCTTATCTTTGGACGAATGGACCAAATTTTCATAGAGAAAGTAAACAGTTTCATTTTCTGTCTTTAAAAATTATCTGCTAGGTAATATAACTTTTCAAGATTCCCGATTTTGGATGTTTTTAAAAATATTTAAAAATTATTTTCTTTCTTAACATAACCAAGTGCTACTATTAAGACGAATGGCTACTATTAAGCTACTATCATGACATTAATATTCACGAAAAATTTTTGCATTTCAGGTTCATTCGTTTCCTTAATTTGTCGTAGTAGAATGAGGACTGATTTATCCACGGAATGTCAAATTACCTTGGTTATATCGATTTAAAACTAGAAAGAAACCAGTCATGCTTGTAGTGAGCATTGCATAACTCCCGTTTGTTAGTACTACAAGCATAACGGAATATAAGGAACGATACGATGATAAATCGTCGTCCTTTGCAGTTTGTTCTTCAAAATTCATCCTCATTTTCGATACATATTTCATTGCACTTAATTTATTAATAAAGGAATATGGTTAAGGATGAAATTTGTGAAGTTGGCTTAAGGATATCAAATATTTTGAAAATAAGTTTTGGTAATGAAATATATAGTAATTATTTCATTGTAATTTTAAATTAGTGTATATATTCAATTGTATTTATTGTGAGTATACTCATATAAGTTTGAAACCTTTTGCGTACGTCTGAAGAAGTAATGTAAACTCTGTTTCAATTAAATTCATGCTACTTATAGTTTACAATGAAAGGCTCAAACAATTTTGAGCTCAGAAGCAACAAGAAGAATGAGCAGCATTTTCTTTTAAATTTGAGGGAAGTACGAGAGAGAGTCAAATGAAAACCATAATTACATTTTTTCTTCAAATTTTATATTCTGTGCGCACATACAATGAACCTGTTTCATCTTTGAACANGTTTTCTTCAAATTTTATATTCTGTGCGCCCATACAATGAACCTGTTTCATCTTTGAACATCGTCTCGTCCACGCTCAATGAATGTCTGCTAACGTTTCCGAAGTGCCTCAATTCCCGTAGAAAGAAATTGTTTTGGGAGACGGCGCAACCACACGTCCATTGCCTGGCGCACCTCGTAAATGGAATAAAATTTCGTCCCCAAAAGTGCTTCTCTTAGTGGTCCAAACATATGTAAATCACTCGATGCAAGTTTCGCGAGTATGATGAATAAAGCAGACATTTAACCAGCATTTCTGCGATTGTCGGAACCGTTGGACGAACTGCAGGGCGCCGTGCATTGTCATGTTTCACAAGAACACCTGTCGTCAGTAATCCAAGTGCTTTCGTTCTAATGGCAGGCCGAAGATGACTTTCGAGAAGGTCTGTGTATGCGTTACAGATAACAGTGGTCCCTCGTTGCATGTAGTCCTTCAAGAGGACGCCTTTCTCGTCCCAAAAGAGAATCAGTTTAATCCTTCCTGTTGAAGGCTGTGGTCGCATCTCCTTTGGTTTGGGTGATGACTTATGAGGCGTTTCTTCGCTTATTCTCTTCTTTTCTGGCTAATCGTAATAGACCAATGTTTCGTCTCCGGTGACGATTATTGCAAGGAAGTTATATCTGTCGCATTCAACGCGCCGCGGACGTTGTTCACACATACCAACACGCCGCAGCTCAATTCCGGAGTCAGCCGCCGGGGAACCCGTCGTGCAGACACCTTATGAAACCTGTGCACATCGTTCATAATGTGATTTTCTCAACAATAACTAATGTGTACAGCTGTCGCAATGTCATCCGATGTCACGTGGCGGTTTTCCATCGTTGGTTTCAACCGTTGCTGTAGTCTCGGGAGTCACAATACGATGTGCGCGGCCCGACCGCTGAGCGTCAGCTGAGGACGTCGCACCATCTGCGAACTTCCTACACCAATTCATACACTTTCTGCTGTGACAAACAGGTATCCCCATACTACGGATGATGACTGTTTGTCATTCTGCGATAAATGTCTATAGGTTTCACACTACCACTTTGCAGAAATTTAATCAGTAAACGCTGTTCTTCTCTGCTAACGTTGCTAGTGGGGCAGCAATTTTTATTCTGTTCCTGCGCCGGTGCTAGAAAATCTGCGCTGTGCTACAAACTAGGAGATATCCGGCACATTATTTAAAACACACATACCAACTTACAGGTCACTGGTACCAACTGTCGATTTTATATTTTACTTTTAAAGTTTTCTGTTGAATCCCCAACGTATATTAATAATGCACGCAATAACTAAAAATATGTAAAAAATTTCATTATTTATTAACATATTAAGAAATTAAATTACTGTGACTTTTGTTGAACAAAAGCAAATACAGAATTCATTATTAGTAAGAATTAATAAGTACTGGGAATCATTGAATTAGTAAGAATAACTTTAGGAAATCATTGAAGAAATAAAACGGTATGAGGCATGAAATCATTCTACTATACACAAAAACATAATATCGATATAACGTAGAAGATATTCGTTTGAACTTATTTAGAATTCCAACTCTGTATGATCAACTTATATTTTAAGTTTGAATTAAAGAAAGTGATAATAAATCATATCTTCAAATTCTGTTCATCTAAACCGATTAAAACAATGTTCTTAATAGTCAGTAATGTTACCAATGTTTTTTATTTTGTACCAATTGTTGCTCTCTCGCCTTCGACGGGTTTACTCTACTCATGGGGAATCTGAATAAGAAAAAATCATGAGAGATTTAAAAGGGTTTAGTCTCTTGCCACCAGATGTCAGGCACTTAGCCCGGCGTCGAGGCGGTCCGAATAGGTTATTGTTACAACACATCACAAGCCCAGAATGACTTAGTGTTGAGACTGGAGAGAATTTCACAACATCTCCTCGAAAGGTATTCAATTCCGTTGAATCGTTAGGACAATTTGATTCAGAAGTGATATCATTATTATGAACATCAAAATTTACTGATTCATAGGTTTCGTTTAACGTCTCACAATTACGTCTTTCTTCAACGAAATCTTTTTCCGAAACTTTAACTAATTTCGGCGACATATCTAAATTACATCTGATAAAGTCAGATCCATTTCAATGTTATTTTCTACAACTGGAGGGTACTTGGGTTCAAAAACTGATTCAGAGGCTTTATTACGCGCAATGCTCCGCGACATTACAGCGTTAGTACTCTCGATAACAACACTTGCGTCATTTTGTGCATTTTTAAGCAGAGCGGCCGTCTTATTTCCGAGTCGGTAATATCCTAACTCGCGGCGAACTACAGCAGCCTGAGTGACTATACTAACTAATTTATCGTTTTCTGTGGCCAATTCTACGGAAATGTTTGCTACTCGCAAGCGCACCAGTTCCACGTCTAATGGATGCGACAGCATTACTTTGGTATCCGTGAACATCGACTCGTCCACGTAGTTCTCTGATATTAAATCAAATGAGGAACCGCTATCTCTACAGATTTTCATATCTTGTCCATTTATTTTTCCCGAAAAAATAAAAGGATTATTAATGCTTTGGCCCAGCTCTCTTATATTTTGAATTACTTCTGTTACGTTTTGAATAGCTTCCACTTGCGTGGGTCGCTCACTCTTCTGAGGACAATTGTAAGAAATATGTTCCTCGGATTGACATACAAATCATCGTCGTACGTAACGTCGCTCAAACACTTTACGACTTTCGGTAGTTTTATTTGGAAGTTTTTTTCCTGAATCAACTAGTTTCTGTTCGCGACTGGTTTTTACTTCATTCGCAACATGATTTGACGCATTCTGTTTTATTTTTCCGTTATTTGTTTTATTTTTTAGGGTATACAAGATAATTAGATATTATTTAATTTATTTAGACACGGAAATAATAAATAAATAAAACACACTTCTTAGATGAGAATAAAAGGTTGGCTGTGTGTTATAATATGTATAAAATTACCACAAATTTGTATTTAACGCAAAAATATTGTTTAACAAATCCGTATTATTATTGTACTGCAGATTATTCGGAAAATATTGTATGTATATATAGTAAGTAATACAATCACACTAAATGCGAGATTTATTATTTCAATAGACAAGAACCGGAGACAAACCGGTTCAGGATGGGGTTACAGATATAATGTACACACCACGCGTATGTTGAGTACGTATTAAATTAAATTTATATCAATAGTAAGACACAACACGGGTCTATAAGACAATAGATTTTAAATTGTTATGTATTTTTTGATAGTACTACAGGAATGCGAGATAAAGTACAAGAAGAATTTAACTTTTATAAATCTCAATAATTTTGTTATATTTATATATTATTAATTTCGTTGTGTGACTTTTTTTAACGTTATAGATTTAAAAGAAAAAATGTAACGAAAACATTACAAACAAAGTAATTCTGACTCGATTTTTTCCCGAGTGGATTTGGTGAGGATCAGGCACAATATTTCCGTCAAATTTAATACTTATAAGAGCGGTGTGACGAGGGTGCAGGGGGGTAAACATGAAGCAAGTGAACACCGCTTTTCACCAATGCTTCGCGACGCCGCTTAATGGAGTATATTCAGAAAAAACCTGCCCAAAATAGTTTTTACCACGTATTTCGTGGTGAATTATATTTTATATTAAATTTAAAACATGTCAATTTAAATAAATTATTGATATGGGAGGTTATGAATCTATATTATCAATTAAAAAGAAGCTCCATAAAAACTGCCTCAATGTGAATAATGGACATATGATATGTTTATATATTTCAAAATGATATTCACCTAAATTTACTAAATTTACTGGACAAATTACTTTTGGCCAAATTTCGCGTCGATATTTTCCTGTGTTCAAAGACACGAAGAGGTGTCGAAAACCGGCATTCACTAGCCGTGTGCGTGCCTCTTTAGACTGATAGATAGCAGTGCTTGACCTCCAACTGCGTGGAACTAATCAATTGTGTAAAACCTCACTTACCTACTAGCGTTAGACGAGTTTACAACAGAAGAAAGTTATTTTACCTCCTAATTCTAGAGTTGGTAAATATATTTTATTTAGCTTCAATACTGTTATTTATTGATTGAAATTAGTATTTGTTTGTCCTTTTTTCGTAGTGTTGCGAGAGACATTTGGAAAGCACAGCCCGAAAACGTCGGTGATTTACCAATAAATTTCATTTGAACAAACTTTCTTGCACTCATAACGCTATTCACACACTGTTTCTCACATCTGAAGAAACTGTCAATTTTTTCGCTAATTTTGAAGTCGCACAACTAAACAATGAAGGTTAGTAGAGGATCGATACAAGCATGAGATTTAAGTATAAAACTTCGAAGAGACTTCGTAGTCCCATGCTATAAGGTGGCTCCAGACATTCGTCATTCGGCGAATCCTGAATGGTGAACATCGGATTCATCTGCTAACCGTTGCTTAACTTCCTATGATGTCCCAGAAAATCGACACGCTACGGGCAGGGTGAACACGAATATTCGGGTCGCGAGAAAGAGCAAAGAAGTCGGTCACAATAATCGGGCGGTCACTCGGGAATTGCCGATTGATGGATGTCTGAAACTAACTTAAGTAGTGTCTCTTCGTAGTACAATGAGACTAAAGTAATCGATTACTTGAGTCTTCGTTGGTGCGGTGGTACTGTACAGAGGAATCATTACGCATTTCATTCCGAGTGCGTTACTTACGGAATGAACTTTATATTTCCCATGTAGGCCGCCGCGAGGCCTCTGGAGGTTGGCGGAGTATCTAGCCGGCGCGGGGTCATCACAACTAGAGGGGAGAAGATATGAGGGTGGTTGGGAGTCCTAGCCGTGAGTCAATCAAAATGCAGTTTTGTTTTATGCTGGTTTACTCACAACCGGTGTTGAAGTTGGCGTGGCGGGTCAGAGAGCAAGAGACCTGAGCCAGTCGAGTGGACATGGTCCGGCGGTGAGGCGGCGACGATCAGACGACCAGGTTCGATCAGGCTCCGAAAAGCGTTCAGCTAAGCCGGTGTCTTCCCACGTCTCGTGGTACCGTGTCTCTCTGTCAGCGTGTCCCTCTGTGCGCCCCCGAGTCTTGAGATCCCTCTCTTAAATATGATCATTGATCGTGACGTAACCGCTTCTTGACCCAGCTCAGCACTCTCTGTGTCTCCCTGACCTAGTTTATATAAATGGTTTACATTCCCCCGCATGTCTTAACCCGTGTACTCAAGCCGCACATCTTGGCCAACAACTCTTGTAATACTTAACAGCAATCTTAGCAATATCTTCACGACATCTCCTCCCCTTCCTAAATAAGGGAGGATCGTAGGTCGTGAAGATACTTCTTGTTATTTATAGGAAGAAAAAAAATACCCTTCGCATTCGCGCACTAAAAACTGTATATATATTAATTACCCACACGCACTAAATACCAATACCCCTGACAAACAACTATTCCGTCATTAATAAATACAAAAAAACATACAGCCTTTGCACAATTTATACAAAAATGACTAACTTCAAAAATATATAAAGAAAAATTAAAATAGTTTACACACGAGGATGGACGTGGTTTACACTGTCCCTTCCTACCTCGTCATTTACTGAAGTAAATCATCATAATACAAAAACCCCAAAAATATTTTACACATATACATAAAAAAAGCAATAAAAAATACAGAAAACTGCACAAAAGTATTAATCTTACACCATTCTTCCATCGCAGCACATAGAGGACTAAACATATACTTATTTACTAAACTAAACAAAACAAAAATGACAACAACAATAAAAGTACAACAACAAAACTGTATCCCAATATTAATTATATAAACGCGGAAACAGTGGCGGTGGCAACTACACCGGTGGTATGTTTATTACCGAGACCGGCACTGCTTCCTGTTGTTTCCTTCCTTTCTTCTTGCACTTGGCTACGCCCCAACCAATCACAACACACACTATTACTCCCAAAATCACAATACACGCCCACGACAGTGTGCCTAGCCGAGTCNCGAACCAGTGCCTCCGAACTTCTTCTAAGAGCACGGCCGGTACCTTGTGTGTGTTTTGCGCCTTCAGAGTGCCCAGGAACTCACTCACCATCCCCGACTGCTTTTCTAGTGTCAACACTGAGAGGTTGGTTATGCCAGGTACCTGAGCTGCACTACGGGAACTTTTGACGACATGGAATAATTAAAAATGTCCAAAATGGGGGGTAAAATTTGGAAGGACGCCCGACCAGAATAATCCCGAGGCAAAGTAAAACTTCCCTCGCGCTGTATCTTAAGTGAATACTGCCGCTCCCTACACGAGACGTTCACCCAGGTCTGCCTGCTCACCGCAAAATACCATTTTCCGGGCGACACCCCCGAAGCGAAGAGCTCGTAAGGCGTCTTCACCACGCTGAGGCTGCAGTACTTGTTGATAAGTTCTGACTCATTCCGGAACACTGTCACGCTGCAAGAGGTAGCGGAGGATGTAAAGACGAGACCCGAAGGGGACGGGACACACCGTGACATCTGCCCCCCGACAGACGTCAAGTGCGTCCCTCTCCCAAAACAGGGACTGATTGGCGTCCGAGGACGCTAACAGGTAGGGGGAATCTGGTGAAAAGACCACGCTACGACCCACCGACTCCCTTAGCACAGGCC
>NNCF01134402.1:0-27613 GCA_002313205.1 Laupala kohalensis
TGCTGCCAGATCTCGGTTCTTTTCCCCCTCTTAATTTTAATTGGTAGTTTCCGAAAATATGTATTTTGTATTTTCCTGTTTCCAATCTTTCCACTTGACTCCTCCCCCTTGATATTTCATTGGCTGCACCCCCTTCTCTCTACTTCTAAGATTCTTTCCTCGAGATGAAGGTCTGTCGGCCATTTTGTTATTTTTGTCCCTGTACATCTGCGCGGGCTGTATGCTTCTAAAGACCTCGGTTTTATTGTTTTATTGCTAGGCGGCATTCGACATCGTCCCTTTCTAGCTAGCATTTGTTCTGAGCGTCNATTCTTTTGAATTTTTGCTATCGTGTGTTATGGCCGAACCCATGGTCCCAAAATTTCACATTTCTAAAGATTCTTGTTGAGACTTGCTTTTAGGATTCATGTCCCCCAAGAGACCTGTGTCGCGAACCTTTTTTTGGACGTTTGCCTCAAAAGTAATATTATTTCCCACGTTGCTTTGGGAATAATATTCCCTAACATCCGCCTCTCTTTCTTGAAAGATTCGTGTTCAGACTAGCAGGCTACTAAAACATGTGTCCTGGTTCCTATTTCTTTTGATTTTTCTAAATAAAGGTTTTTATTGCGTTATTGTCCTAAATTTTGCCCCCGTCCTTCTAAAGATTCCTGTTCAAACTTGTGTGTTTGTGAACACGTATCCTGGTCTCTACTTTTGATTTTTCCAAATAATAGTTTTTATTGCGTTTTTGTATTCCAAAACTTTCTACTGGGTTTTTGATGTAGCACCGCCTTGCTAAGCTTCAGACCACCCAAGTCTCTTTCAGCGAGCTCCCATGTTGACCCATGCTTTTTTATGTTAATATTTTGAGAACGCGTGATTGAATTATTAATCAATTCAATCCACGGTCCCAATATATAGGAGATATATAATTTTTTCACTTTATTTCGCAAACTAATTGAGATATCTCATATTTCGTGAGCGAACATAGCTAATTCACATACCTAGAAACAGGTTATTTTAAAAAGCTTTGTTATATAAAAAAATATTACAAAATTTTATAATATATCAATATATTTAGAATTAAATACAAACTTACGAATTCTGTGGGGTCCTATTATATGCTCCCTACCTCCCCACCTCGATATAATGATATTTACAGTGCAATTTTATATAGTACTAGCAGACTGAACTCTGCGTTGCCTGGGAGAATTAAATGGATAGAAAATAGATGTGTATATATATACACTTTATACTGTTTATAGATGTATATATACTCTTTTTATTTTAATACTTGAGGGTTTTATTTCAATACTCGAGGGTAAATGCTATTTTTGAATCAATGAATTACTGCTCGTTTTAAAAAGTATGCGAAATTTTTTCCAAACCGAAAGATTTCCAAACCGATAGAACCTCTACGCAACAATAAATAAAAATTGCGAGTGGGTGAAATACAACAACGGATTTTTAAAAGACACACCAGCAAGAAAACATGAGAACGATTCTACCCCATACTCCCACTGTAGAGTAAAATATCGAAAAATCCAAAGTTCCGTTTCTATATATTAAAATTAGCAATGTTGCGGTACAAAAATTAAGTTGATATCTCAATTAGTTCATGAGATGTACCGAAAAAAGTTAAAATTAAAAAGTAATGAATATCAGGAATGGGGATGGATTTTTGAAATCTCATGTAGATAGTGTTCTTCTTAGTGTTATGAAAATCATGTGCAAATGTTCATTATGCTCGTGTTAAAACTGTTTCATATATTGAATGATTAAATTTAAAACTTGGAAATTAAATAAGCAAAAATTCGAAAAGTTATGAAAATGGGGGGTGGTCCAAAATCTCAAGTAGAGTGCTCTTCCCAGATTTTTTAAAAAGTGTGCAAATTTTCATTATGCTTGGATTAAAACTAGATTTGTATAAAAGACATGCAAACATACACTGCCCTAGACACTCTTCTTTATACAAAGAGACCATATTGAAATACGAAAAGACAAACTTGAAAAGTCATTTCCTCACCCATCTACGTCCGAACGCTGACCGGAACACAACAAAACATGTCCCAAGCGTAGTTAAGTGGAGATGGCTATTACTACATAAAGTAAAACAAACACCAATCCTAGAATCGGGGTCGTGGCCAGGATTGTGCTAGAGATGTAAATAAAAAATCTAAATTTCAAGTTGAAGAATCCATGAATAAAAATGCCGATGACGCCAGCGATGGTGAAGATCCATGGAGGTTATGCCTTCTGGAATGCCCAAAATTTGAATACTGAATGGTGAGAAAATTATGTTGACTTAAATTGTTTTGAGAATCTCCATGTAATTGAATTGTAATGTCCATTGACGATCATTGATTCAGAAAATGAATATTATATTTAAACACAATGCTGGAGCCTACTTTGTTCCCACGCTGGTAAGCATATAAGTAACCTGATAATCATACATAAATAAAGACTTGTCAAAAGAGCAGTTACATATTGATATAAGTATCTCAGAATTGATTGAATCAAGAAACATGATTTTATAGTGTACTATATATAAATTAGATTTTTCTTTGTACTGTTATTTTTGATGTATTGAATTTTAACTATTAAATTGTTATTCAAATTCAAAAATATTCTTCTTTTGACAAGTAAAAAAAGAATTAAGGTGTTCTGAATTTGTCGTTACAATTCTGCGGAATTTTGAGAGAAGTATGTTTAATTGAAACCCTTACCAAAAATAACACCGAACATTTCGGTGTTTTACATACAAAATTGTGTTTTCGGTGTTAACACCGATATTTTCTGAGTACACCGAAAGATTCGGTGTTGACATTGAATTTTCGTTTTCGACACCACTTAATTGGGTGTCTGAATATTTTGTGTCTGTTGTGCTCACGATTAAAATTTTTGTTTTGACATCAAATTTATATACAATGACTTAACAGAACACACTCCCGCTACACTCGGTGTAGCCGGCGAGTCCGTAGCCGTCTGTCCTTTGTGATTTAGGGAGGGGGTCCGAATGCTCCGCTCTACGAATGCTACGCTCTAGCTGAAGGAGCTACTGACGGCCATGTGTGGAAAGACCGGGGAAAAACACGCTTCAACACATTATTCAAAATTTAAAACACATTCACACCACAAGAAAATACAAAAAATATTTAAGAAAAAAAATCATATGACCGTGCCGCAGAGCATGTTCGTGCCGTCCAGTCTCTGACGAGTGAAGAAAAGTTTATGTTCGGGCCGACGAGTCTCTGATGAGCGACCAACAGCTTAGGTCCGTAAAGACCTACATCTGGCGAGTGGAAAAGAGCATGTTCACGCCGACCACCATCTGACAAGTGAATCTTTCTCCTTCTCGCTCGCTCACAGTTGTTCGACACCGCCTCCGTCGCCCCACCGCCTTCTCGTCATTGGTGGCGTGGTGTCACGCTCCACTGACCGCCGGCGCGTAGCTTCGCAGGTGAGCCGCGTGCGCTGTCACGACGAACGGAGCGGGAAATACAAGAACCCGCTCATGGAGATTATGGGTTAAATCCCATAAAGTCTCATCGCCCCCTTCAGAGGCAAAATATCATTTCCTTCACACCCAAAATAGTCACATGGGAATGATGCATTTTTTGCTACTCCATTCATTTATCACGAGTACTCTATGGGTCGATGCCCGTTTACTTTCGTGGAGTATCACAGTGATACTTGACATTCACTAATCACTTACTGACTAATTCAATTGTTTTAAACACTGTGTAGTCACAGCGCGAAATTCTTCACCCACACGATTTCATTAGGGTTTAATGCCTTATCCAAGCCACATCGTACACACGATAGCGTTCTTGATATTTGTCCCGAACATATTTCTTATATGATTTACAATTATACTTTTATCACTCAAAAACAACTTTTAAATAAATCTGAAAGTAACTTACAATAAGAAAAGTCACTTTATGATAAGATACTACGTTGTTTTTAAAGTGAAAGTATCACCTTTTTACATTTGAAAGATTCTTAACGTAATTACCTTTGAAAGATTATTAATGTATTCAATTACTTAACATCAATAATCACGTGGCTCAACACTCATAATTCCAAATCACTTTTAAATTGAAAAATTAGTTGAATTGACACCTTCATACTACAATTCAATACCTTCACACTATTCATACTACAGTTGAATTTACATCAATCAACATGAACATAATTTAAATTAATTATACCTCTTAATAAAAATAAATTGTGGAACCAATTACTCAACAAGAAAATATTTTACATAAACAATTCTTTTTTTTTCTTTTGAAAAGTGAGTTAAGTGTCATAGGATTCAGCAAAAACAGAATTACAAATTTAAACACTCGTTATTTAATTCTAATCATTTGTCAAATATTTAAACAATTTTAATTTAAAATTAAGATAATCACACATTGTAATTTACTCATTTGCAGCTTAGGTAGAATTATTTATCTACTACTGTTGCATGTTTTAAATCCAAAATTACAAAATATCTTGATACCTATCAATTTAATGAATTTCCATTAATATTTTTGAACATGGAAAAATTTATCATATTGAAAATTCACTTAATATTATTAAATCTTATTTACATGTTTCCAAAAGATTAATGATCAAAGTATTTAAACTTATTAACATAACTGTAGATTAACTTTATTCTAATTTATCTCGCTTAGAGAACCAGTTTTCTGCACATGGCATGGAATTATTTGCCTACTCCTTCTGCTTGCATCTTCACAATCAGCATAAATTCCAAAGGATATTTCCAAAGGATTAATAATCAAAATATTTAAACTTATTAACATAACTGCAGATAAACTTTATTCTAATTTATCTCGCTTAGAGAACCAGTTTTCTGCACATGGCATGGAATTATTTACATTCCTACTCCTTCTTTTTACATCTTCACAATCAGCATAAATTCACATGTCATAAACCATTCAAAAATTATTTCACACTGATGTAATTATATTAAATCAATAACAAATTATCGCAACAATTCTACATTAATAAATGACATTTCTTTCTCAATTTCCTTTGCTATAATTCTGATACATAAATGCAGGAGAAAATTTCGTATTTCATAACACGAGTATTTAAATACCCCTGTTTTAAGATTAAATTTTCTTTTTACCGTATGATTTTTCTTCTTACTCAGCATAAGGTTTTAAACTATGAAAATAGTATTTACCCACAGTCACTCCACTTGTATCCCGGAGAATAGCCACATTGAAAAGTAGTCTACGCAGCTAAAGTTATGGAAAACTACAGGCAGGTACTATAATCGAACAACCGGATGAAAGCCATTTGGAATATTTTTACAAATTACACGTCAAATTCTGAAAATCGCGAAGAAAATATTTCTCTACTAAACGATGGTAAAATCGTATCAAATCCTCAGGACATCGCAAATTTGTTTAATTGTTACTTCTCAGAAGTAGGTAAAATAACGAACTCAGTATATCCAAATCAATGTCCTACAATTATATCCACCCACGTACCCAAATCTATGTTCACTTCTGAAACTAACGCCAGTGAAGTCATGAGAATCATCAGCTCATTAGAAAAAAAATTTCAACAGGCATAGATGATATACCCGAGTTTATTGTTAAATTTTCGTCCCACGCTATATTAAATCCACTCATAAATATACTTAATAGTTCTTTATCGGAAGGGGTGTCTCCTAACATACTTAAGAGAGCTAAAGTGAAATATTTACACGAGAAAGGAAATAAACTTAATATTGGAAATTACCGACCAATATCTCTACTACCCACTTTCTTAAAAATCCTAGAGAAATTGTTCTATAAGCGTCTTTTAGAGTTTTTATCAAAAATTAACATTCTCTCTGACGATCAACACGGATTTAAGAAATCCTTTTCCTCTACAAGCGCCATATTTTCCTTCCTAAACGACGTTACCACATCTCTTAACCGTGGAGAAAATTCTCAGGGTGTTTTTCTTGACTTATCCAAAGCATTCGATGTCATAAATCACGAAATGTCACGAAATTCTCCTTTCCAAATTGCATTCTTTAGGCATTCGTGGACTTCCACATCAATGGTTAACTTCTTATTTAAAGATAGATATCAACAGGTAGAAATATCCTATACTAAAAATAAAACACTTCAGCGTTGTCTTTCGGAAACAAAGCCACTTACTTGCGGAGTACCCCAAGGTTCGATTCTCGGTCCTATATTCCTTTTATTGTATGTGAACGACATGTCATCATCCACATCAGATTGCAAAAAGGTTCTTTTTACTGATGACACTAACTTACAATGTAAACACGCCAACACTCAAAAAGTTTTGTCTAAACTTTCGACTTGGTTCCATGCAAATCGTCTCATTGTAAACACTGACAAAACAGTATCTATGTCATTTCACAATAGTAACACAAAAGCTTTACCCCAGGTTTCCCTTTTTTAAACGGAACACAATTAAAAACTGTTACGAATACAAAATTCTTAGGTCTCCATATTCAAGACAACCTCAAATGGAATTGTCACGTTGACAATTTTAATTCCCAATTAAGCAAATTGGTTACGCATTCCGAATCTTAGTTAACGCAGTTAGTCCACGTATTTCCCGTTGCGTATATTTTGCAAACATTTACTTCCATTTACGTTGCAATTCCGGTCAGAGTATTCAAACTTTCAGAATTCAAAAGAGAATCGTTCGAATAATTTATAAATCTCACCCCAGAAACTCTTGTAAACCTTTATTCAAGGAATTAAATATCTTAACACTTCCCTGCATTTATATTTATGAAACGGTGGTGTTTGTTAAGACCGAATAACTGAAGTGCCACCCTTGCTTTATACGAAACAGTCTCGTTCACGAACACAATACTCGCAATAGGAATAATATTCATCGCCCTAGAGTGTCAACCACTCTTTGCCAAAAAGGACCGCATCATTCGGGAATCGTTCTATATAATTCCCTGCCCAAGAATATAAAAGATATTATGAAATTGAATATCTTCAAATCCGCGGTTAAAAACTACCTCCTGCACCAGTGCTTCTACACTGTAAAAGAATTTATTGATTTTAACAAAAGTTAAATTCGNTGCCGCTGTTGTAGTAATTTTACAATAACTTATAACAATTTCAGAAACTATTTTCTTGCATGATTGTGTTGTCTTATGGCTCATATTAATTTAGTTTTATGTGTACTCAACATTGGCACGGTTGTGTACATTAATTCTGTAGCCCCATCCTGGCCCGGGTTTTCCTCCGTTTTTCCTTCAGGTAGAGACGGATTTATTATACAGGTTCTCTAGGTTTGGTCTAGGGGCGTGTTTATTGTAACAATAAATCGTGAATTTAGTGTTATTTCAATTCTTATGATTTTTAAACATTATACTCAAAATAATGTATAGTTCAATAATCATTTGTACATGTAAAATAAATTGTTTGTGTTAAATTACAAACATTTTGACATTCTATTAGTATTATAACTCGTAGCTAACTTTTTGTCTTATCTATGAATTTTTGCTGAAATTTTTGAATCCGCCTCTGTCTTAGGGCCCTTGATCGGAATTGATGGGTTGGTCCCTTGCTTGCTTCCAGAGTGTAAATTTGTTTATTGTCCTTCACGTGGTCATACGCAGTTTGTATTGCTTTTTTGACAATAAAAATATTATTATTATTATTATTATTATTGACTCATGGAATGTTAAGCACTGTGTACTGCTCAATAAATAACAGGAAGAAATCATGGAAAATATTCTGCCTGCGCGTCTGAAGGCAGTGGAATCGTCAATAAAACGCGCTCGGCAACGCGGAACTGATAAGTTTTCCTTTCAAACTTTGTGATGCGTTCGGCTGCAGACTTATCAAATTGATTGCATATTTTTCGTGTAGTTAGCACATTTCGCTTCACTCCGTTTAGACTCTCGTGTATTCTTAGCTCTGGAAATGGTATTTTTAGATTTCCTTTAGAACTGAAAATCAGGTGAGCTATGGTCCCTAATGACCGTGTGAAATAAATAAAATTTTCTATTTCAATGGTAAAATTGTTCATTACAATACAATATTGCGCGAATTTAATGTCCAATTTGCAGAGATGACCTCAACAAATCCTTCAAACTCCTTGCACAGCGCTGTACGTTCTACTTCAAGTGCCTTGACCTCTGAACTATTTACCGCTTCTAACTCAACCTGCGGCAACGCCTCACCGACAAATACCTGTTCTGTCTAGCACTCTTCGTCAGATGACTCCAGTATCGGCAAGGTCTCATAGTACTTTTGGAAATAATCCTTCCATTCCGCCATACTGAATTACAACAAATTCTTAAACCAATAATAATTCATCACTACCCTTCCTGCATTTACGTATCACATTAATACCAGAGCAATTATTTTCTAATGGTCTCACAATCCAAAAACAATTAAAAAAATTCCTAACAGATACTAAATTTGACATATTTTACCTTTAGAATGTCCAAATTGTATTAATATTTGTCCTTCAAGCGATCTCCTTACCCTCCATTCCTCATGGATGCTTCACTCAGTCGTCATCTGTTCTGACGTCCTCCACGTGGGCTTATTTAGTAGATCCTTTCCATTCGGGCCCCAATAGTTGGGCGCCATTTTTGTGAATTAACAAAACACACTCCCGCCACACCCGGTGTAGCCGGCGAGTCCGTAGAACTCCCTTTCTGATTTAGGGAGGGGGTCCGAATGTTCCGCTCTACAGGGGAGCTGAAGGAGCTACTGATGGCCACGTGTGGAGGGACCGGGGAAAGACACGCCTCAACACTTTATTCAATATTTAATACACGTTCATATCACAAGAAAATACAAAAAATATTTAAGAAAGAGGAAAAAACAAATAACAAAAATCATATGACCGTGCCGCAGAGCATGTTCGTGCCAACCAGTCTCTGGTGAGTGAGAAAAAGCTTATGCTCGGGTCAACCAGTGTCACGAAATATTAATTTCATTACTTTAAATTAATAATACTACGAAAAGGATCTAAAGACGCATTTGAAAAAGGGACCGGTGCGTACCCAAGAAGGCTGAGTGGTCGGAGAGGCGCGCGCGACCCACAAACAGGAGAGAGCGGTGGACGCTTTGATAGTTGAAAGGACGACCCTTTCAAAAACACTTCGAATATAGTAAAAAAATGTCCTTCAAGGGAGAACGTTCTCAGCAGTAGTTCGCGCGGCATCGAAATATAAAGGAATGGAAGACATAATAGAAAACTAGTGTTAAAATTAACCAGAGATAGATTTGAAAAGAAGTAAGCAAAGGCGAGGGTGAAGGCGCATTGGGAATTCAAGGGAGCGGTTCTTGGGTCATCTCGCTGTGGAACTAAGAATCGCTTTTACTCTAAAGAAGGGAAAGTAAGGAGACTGAGGAGCCATAGGATCAACCCAGAGGGACTTAAAACGCAGAACAGATGGTATGCAGCTTCTTCCGAAGCGAGAAGCAACAAAAGAAGTGGTTGACGGAATGAAGAAGTCACCAGGGAACGTGTGAGCATGCACGGACAAGAAACGCCGGGATTTCTTTAGAAGGAGACCGAGCGTCACTCGACGAGGGAAAAGAAACTGCGTCAATGATCAGAACAATGAGAATCCAGTCTTGCTGTCATAAAATACAAAGCTCGCTAGAAGGGTCAGGGGCCACGCGGTTACGTCGTAGTGACACTGGAAAATTCCAAAATATTGGTAAAAATAAGACGTGATTCGCCGAGGACGTGTATACGTCACGGGGACACAACCAATTAAAATGACTCCACGTGGAGTGTATGCAAAATGATGATTGCCTTAAGAGACCACGTGATGTGGGGATGGGCGTAGTGTTCTCTTCCAAAATTTGGGAAATGGAGGGGAGTGTTATGATTTAACGAGATGCGCGGAAGCTTGAGACATTGAGAGACGACTATTGCTAGATAAATTCTTATCTGATCGAGACTTATAGAGACTGTGCAGAGCGAGGTCGTTACTTTGAGGATGGATGAGTAGGTCAGAGTCACTCTGACTATTACATCGTATTACTATCAGCGGCAATCGTCCTAAGTTCGTTCGCGCATCTAAATGAGTTACTAATCATTTTCTCATTAATGAATACGACGAGGAACTAGCCGTCGCGGTAATCGAGTCATTAACCGACTCACATCTTTGAAAATTATCTCGAAATGTGTTCGGCTCGCGATCCGGTATTTACTTATTCGGAGAAGACGGCCATGAATTTTAATCGGACCACTAGACTACTTCGGAGCGACTGGTGTCCACCGTCAATGGGTCTCGAGGGGCGACGTCTACCAGCCAGCTGTGAGACGAGGACGATTCTCCACGATCAGGAACTCAAAGGTCATTGAGCCCAAAACCACCCGGCACACCCACGCAGTTTCATGAATGGCAGCTTATCCTGTATTGCGTCAGTAAACAAGGTAATTGANTACCGTCAATGGGTCTCAAGGGGCGACGTCTACCAGCCAGCTGTGAGACGAGGACGATTCTCCACGACCAGGATTTAAGTTACGAAGCACGAAGTACCAGGCACTATTGATCTTTAGATTTTCCTCTTTTCTATTGAAGTTATTCCGGTGCTTATGTATTTTTATTGCTTCCCGGTGTAATCTAGTATGGTACTGCAACGTGGAGGCAAAAATGGTACCCCGTACTTCGTAACTTAAATTCAAAACATGTTAACCAAAAATCTTCAAATCGATTACCTTCCACCCAATCAGAAAGAAGCACCCTCCCGTTTCCCGCCCTTTCCCATTGTATAAATAGCGCTGAGTCTCCACTCGCCACATCAGTAGCTGTTGGGTCGCTGCTGAGGAGAGGCTTGCGCCAACGGAAGGATCCACACTGAAGATGGCCACCGCAGTAGCGACCGAAACGTCTGTGAAAAACTCATTTGGACCACGGCTCAATAGACCAGAAGTTTTTACATATATTGACTACGGCCATGAAAGTCTGCATTCTTTTATTCATTTACGATTAGTCTGGATTGGCGCTCATTGGATTAATTCTATTGGCGCTACATAAGAACAACGCGTTTGATCATAAGATAATAAGTTGTTGCTTTCAATGAAAGTGAAAGAATCATATATCTGTATACTTGAAGAGTTAGCAATAATTGAAAAGTCTGCATGACTATACAAGTAATTCTTTTTGTGCTTGCAGTAATAATTATAGTACTCTGAAATTAGATGAAAAACAGGTCCTTAGGGGAAAAATTTGTTAAGTTTTGAAACCTGGTAATTAGGTGTAAAATGTAGTATTGTTTACGATGTTTTACTTTCCTCCAAATTTTTTGAAGCCACGCACCCCCAAAAGTCATCCCTAATGTGCACGTTCGCGGTTTTTAACACTTTGACGTCAAAAGGTCAGGTTTCCGAAATAGTTATTTATATAAAAAATATTTCTTAATACATTTCCTACAAAAAAGGTAATAAGTTAAGTTTAGTGGTTCGCGAGATATAAGATGTCCAATCAGGGGGTGGTTTTCAAAATCACAATTTCTTCTTAATTTTTAGGATAAATAAATGATGCTTTTGGCATACTGGGATCTCGAAGGATCAATCTGTCAACATGTAGAGATGTAATCAACGAAAGAGTTGTTTCAATACGATTTTCGATGGAAAATTTCGGATTTCAGTGGGAATAGAAGATGACCGGATATCCCGTACATATTTCGTCAAATATTCCCCAAGCGCGCATTGTTAGCGTCGCATCTGCGCAAAGACGTGTACAAGCTGTTGTTTTTTCCTCGAGCTTCAAAAATGTATGTTTATTTGTTTTAACTCGTACACTACATTTTTCTTTCCATTAAAATATACAATCGTCCCTATTCCATTTCTGAAGAATATGCCGAAAAACATAACTTTCTATTCTCCGTGCGCCGCTTTACGGCGATATGACCATGTATTTGAGAAGGATAATACTTCCTTATGATACTTCCCTTTTTTTAGACAAATTTGCACTTTCTTTTCAATACGTGACGTGGTTTCATGCAATAAGCCGTTCCGGGAGTGGAATTCAAAATCACAATTTATTCACCATTTTTCGATAAAGAAAGGTGTCATTGTACTAGTAAAAGGAGGAATCATTTACCTTCGATTTCACTTTTATAAGTATAGAACTATTTACTTACTTGTTTATTTGTACAGCAACACTTACCCAGTACCCAACACAGTTATACCTGGGATTAATTTTCCTTCTTCAATGTCTTTTCTTGAACCTCTATTTTTCATTATAAGTACACGAACACAAAATACACACAAGCATTCAATCCAACATAATTTTATACATTTTTGTCAAACTCTTCTTGCAATCGTAACTTGTTTTAAAATCTTTTTGGTGATGTTTATTCTTACTATTGGGTTATATGGTGTACTTTTGTGTATAAGACAATCTCCGATCTTGCTATAAGAACTATTGCTATTTAGAACTTTTGATTCTTGAGAACTAAACAGGCCTGGCTTGGGTAACCTTTGGGGGAGATGGACCAACATCGAGATGGCACCACCCAAGGGTGGCATCGTAGCAACACCCTGGAATTCTGAATCTACACCTTTCACCCAATTACCACATAACTTCTACCAATTTTACAACTGCCGGTTATAGCACTCAACTTCAATACTTGCAAAAATACTTAAATTATTACGGATAGACTTGAAGAAGATAATGCTTAACTTTTAAAACACAAAAGGAATTCAGCCACAACTCCGTTACACCACAAATCCGATCTTTTTTCTTCTTTGGACAACTTCGTTATCCCACAAACCCGATATTTTTTTGCATGTTCAAATATTGTTTCTTTAAATTTTAAGGACCGAACTTCAAATATTTCCCGGCGTTCTTATAGACTTTTGTTCCACTCTGTCTCCACATTACATATCTCGACTGTATGCAAAATAGACATTTTTTTTAATTGAACGGCTCCACAGAACGCAACGCGAGTTCAGTTTCGCCTTCTGATTTGATTGTCATTTCGTTCAGGGAACTGACTGTAATTTCTTTCTCTTGTGTGACCTCTTCGGCATAACATATGCCACTCGATGCGTTTTCCTGTTCCAAAGTGTACATGTTTTCCCTCTCCTCGAGTCAAGGACATGAGACCCGTCATGACGCGTCACTTTCAAGCTGTGGTCTCTCACATGGAATACATATTGTATCCGTTGCTTTAAACCTATATAAAATATATTTGTAATTGTTTTTTAAATGCGGCATGAAATCTTGTATACACAAACACGGATTATCATGTATTTGTAGGACGTTCTTGTCCAGAGAATAATGCTCACAATGAGCGGTGGACTGGCATTAACCCATCAAAGGCTAATGATAGAGAAAATTTATTAAGTTTTATGAATATTCTTTATTTTTTAAAGAATTTTGTTTTTATACTATAATATCACATTAATAATATTCCACGAACAGTGTAAAAGGCCAGTCTCAATTTTTTTGTAGAAGCTAGAAATTTTTGCAAACAAATTAAAAAAGATCTTTTATTTATTATTTTTTCAATCTATGTACATTCTTACATTTATTTGTAAGAACCTTTTCTAGCATCCCTCTGACCTCGTCTTCACGTTTCTGAAAAGCGTTTTTCATCCACTCGGAAAAAAATAATGGTCAACATTTAATACTATATATTATTTTACTTTACACTTTTTAGTATTAGAATTTGTTTATTGATTTGTCATAATAATTAATATTGCCTGTTCATTTTTAATACTCAAAATACCTTTCAAACACAAACTTGTAGTAATATAAATAAACAGCATAAATGATATAGCATCCGTGAGATACACCTTCCGATATCATAAACATCTTTTGAGAAACAATCGTAATGACAAGATAAGAAATTAAAACGAAAAGCGTAGGTTATGCAATGCGTTATATTTGTATGAGAGAGACGGATTTATTTCAGGGGAAACTTCCCGGAAATAATTCACCGCGAGTTATCTCGTAATAAAATAGTTATAAAAAACCGTTTTAAAAGTTATTGTTTGAAATAGATATCATAATATTGCATTATCAGAGAGTTTATATATGTGTGCCAAATTTAAGTTCAATAGGTTGAGGGGAAGTGGTTAAAAATTCAGTTGCAAGATTTGGCCCCAACGTACGAACTTACAAGTATAGTTAAATAAAAATTTGTAAAAATAGAATAGTGTTTTTATGTTAAGTACACATTTTTTAATAAAAAAATTATTTTTCACGCATTTAGTCACACATTTGTAATTAACTATTTGATTTGGGTGTATTTATTGCTAACACCCAAATTCGGTGTACACACCTACACTTAAGTGCGGGGTACGAAATAACACTTAATTATTATGCACCGAAGTGAACACCGATGATTCGACACCGAATTTTTTGTTTTTTTTGTGAGAGTATACAACATAGAATACTTATAAGTGTAGTCTTCTGTTGAATGAGTCGAATGTGAGTCTTTCGCGAGTAAACGATAAGATAACACTTTAGCTTGAAACGCTTAAATGATGCTTTTGATGCGGAATTAGACGACTTAAAACGTAAAATTCCGTATACATTTAACACTTCAAAAAATTAGGACAAAAGATAAATGTGCTATTTTTGAGAAAAATTTAAAAAATCGTGTTCTTTTTAATTTTCCCATAACTTTAACCCATTAACGGAATTTCACCTGTGTTATACTCATTTGATGCAGAATGTAAAGAACTTTCATTTATGTGCGAGCAATTTGTTCTGTAAAATGCATCATTTATGAATTATTTGCGGGAAACGAAGAAGGACGAAGTTTTTAAAATTTTAAGCCCCTCCACTTTCATTATGATAAATTTGGTGCAAACTTCAAATAATTTTTTTATATTTATAAAAAGAGATTAAATCCATTTCTAGCTTTTCGCGAATTAATCGGAGACACAGCCATTATTTGACCTTTATTTCCCGGCATATACGTCGGGTGTTATAGTTTAAATGTTTCGTAAATTTTATATCAAACCACAAGCAATCCGTCCCGCATGAGTTTTTGTTATGTTACTCTCTAACTCTTCTTCATATTTTATCTAAAAAGGCAAGTCTACAATGTTTCCTTCACGTGGAGCACCTCCATCATCGAGTGACGCTCCGGTCGAATTCTTGCTCGAAGCGACACACGAAGCGGCGACAGAAGCTTGTGAAACGAAAACGAAACAAAATGCCTTGTAAAATCGAAGCTAATCGCCCAAATTTTACGATTTAAATATAGTTTTCATCTTTTATAAATGCACAAAACAAAAAACGCAGTTAATTTGATGAGGATTTATTTTTACCTACTTGAATTACTCTCTTAAGTTGAAGTATTTTAACAAGTCTATTATTAAAACCTATTTTTCGATACTTTCGATTAACCTTTGTGTTAAGACATGTGCTACCGCGGACTTTTCTGAAGAACTCTTTGAGACAAACAATATTGTCATTAATTGTTGTAACCTATCTCCACCCGTATGCAAAAATCTCTCTCCGAAGAGGATTTTTCTCGGCTTGCTTTTCTAATATCGTCATTCTCTATTATTTGTTTATCCTAACGTAACAAAATATATACTAAAATGTTTCCTGAAAACATACCTATGAATTAAAAAAAGAATCACATAAATTGGATGAGTGGTTCAAAAGTTTTAAGAACATTTACAGACGTGTTCTAAATTTTTATGATGGACAACGAAAATGAACGGTCAACGCGACGGTAAGAAGATAAAGATGTGGCTGGCATTGCAACGGTCCATGATATTGATGAAAACATAAATAAATACAAAAATAAATAAACGAGCATTTCGGACAACTAAAAGACATGAAAACGATTATGTTAGTCATGATTTCAAATGCAAAAAAATTGACAATTTTTACTGAATCACTGTGTGAATGAGAACAATATTCTTTACAAAATTAACTGAAACAACAGTTCCATTTAAACAACGTTTCTTCATTCAAATAATTACTATTATTGGTGGAATTACGAATTACCATTATTATTATTATTATCATTATTATTATTATTATCATTATTATTATTATTATTATTATTATTATTATTATCATTATTATTATTATCATTATTATTATTGTTATTATTATTTTTATTATTATCATCCTTTTTCACATTCTAACAGAATGGCTGATTGTAATGTACCTTACAGTACTACTGTTATGATTGAGATAGAAACTTTCTAACTATGTGACACGTGTTCAACAAAACAGACTCCTGTATTTTAGGTGCCAAGAACCCCACATCCAGTTTGTCCAAACCTCTCTTTAGGGCCATAGGCACCATCCCAGTTGAAGATATAACAAGAGGAAGAATTTTGACGGTCTCCATAAGAAACAACTCCTTCAATTCTTCAGCCAATGCTGCATACATATTGATCTTTCCTGCTTGAGTTGTCCTTAGGTTTTGATTAATCGGGATGGCCACCTCAATTAAAAACGCACATCTCTTTTGCTTGTCCATATACATGATGTCTGGTCTGTTAGCTAAAATTGTCAAATCCGTTCTAATTGATATATCCCAATTTATTTTAGCGCGATTGTTCTCAAGTATTTGTGTGGGTTGGTACATTAATACGGGCACTCCTCTGATATAAATCCATTTGAGAAAACGATTTTCTGATGGACGATCTCGGCAACATTGTTATGTCTCTTGAGATCTTCTATTCCAGCTAGCAATGAACAGCTTCCAACAATATGGTCGATCGTTTCCAGGGTCAAGCCACATCTACGACAACGCTCTTCTACTCCTTCTTCTTTGAGGGAACGTTTTCTTTGGCATCTAGTGGCGATGACACGATACTGTATTGCCACAGGAAAACCCTCCGTCTTAGGGAACAATGAACCGTACTTAGCCACAAGATCGATAAAATGCCATCAACATACTCTTGGTTAAGCATCTGAATGTGTGCACCATGTAATTCTTTTTGATTCCATGTTAGTATCTTCTGATCACTAGACGTTACCGCACTCATGGGACAAATTGCAGTGTTTGCCAGCCGCAAGGGAGTGCCATTACATCATTCATTTCTGGTGATTATATGGTAAAGTGGTACATTGACTTTGCTGAAGAAGTATTGCCTCAAACTGTGTACCATCTTGCTATGGACATTAGATATATCTATAATACCTCGATCTCCCATTGAACGGGGCAAACTGATGCGTTCCGCTGCGGTCTTCGGATGATGCATTCGGTGTTTTGTCGTCGTCACACGTACCCTTCTTTCAGTTGCTTCTAGATCAGTCTTCGACCACTTTATTATCCCAAATGAGTAGGTCAGAATAGGCAGCGCCCAGGTGTTAATGACACGTACTGTCTTCCCACCATCCAAGTACGATTTTAATACCTTCACTACACTCAACATGAATTTATTTTGGATAGCTTCCGTCATTTTCGTATGTGTTATGCCACGTAGTTGCATAAAACCTAGATACTTGTACTCCTCATTTTCAGCTAAGCATTCAATGTCTTTATCCAGTCCCACATCAAACCCTTCGGTATAATCTGGGTATTATTATTATTCCTATTTCTCAAAGATAAGTGTTATTCTTTGGGGAGAACAACATTGTTCCAGGTTGCAACCGGCTTCCTCAGGAACAAGTCCTCCATTGTGGATCCCTACAAATCTTTGCGCAGGATATGGGCTGTACCTCGTGGGGTAATTTCTCGTAGTTCCCAATCTTTAATCTTACATAGGAGTTTTTGAAATTATTTTTCCAACCCTCTCAAGTCAGAACCTAGTCCACCTATGACGAAGGGAGTAACTACTGTCTTAACTCTCCACATTCGTCTCACTCTTATAGCAAAGTTCTTATACTTCAACTTTTTCTCCGCCACTTTAGAGACAAGATTTTCATCACATGGTATATTAACATCAATATTTTACATGTTCTTTTTCTGGGATCTCTGATTATGATATCCGGTTTGTCGGCATTAAGCGTTCTATCTGTACGAACTTGTTGGTCATATAGTATTTTTTTCCGTTCGACACAAATGGTTGGGCAATGAGTTCATACCATTTCTTGCATAATTGTGGTACGCCTATGGACTTACATGTGTTCAATGCACATGGGAGCAAACGTTATTGTATTTTTGGAGGTATTCACTTTTAGTCAAAATTAGGCAGCAAGTCTATATGATCTATTGTTTCTGTCTCGTCTAGGCATAAGCGGCATCTATCATCTTGAGGGTTCTTCAGAATTACCTTATCAGAGTGCCGCATGCGTAGTGCCTGGTCTTAAGCCGCAATTATGGTCGCTTCAGTTTCTGGTTTCATTCTCTTTCTGGTGAGCCGGATATGCGTTCTACCTTCGTGTATTGCTTGACGGTGAATTCTTTTAACTTACTGTCCATGAAGAGACTTGCTTTGCCAGTTTTCTTTTAACGTTTTTACAGATTCTGCCTTATAGTCTATCGTTTTAAAGACTTCAATACATGGCGTGTCCAGCAGGTTTGGTTAAGTTGTACAGAGGATTTTCTCTGCGTCTCACTCTAGACTTCCATATTTCATTTTATGTTGTAAAACCATTTTCATCGGAGGGTCTTCAGCGTGAGTTGTTACAAACTTTGCCATTCCGACTACAGCATTTTCGAAGACCCCTTCCATCAACTTTTGAATGTGCAAAATGGGACATAGAGAGAAATATCCAGGTTTTACGGTAAAAATAACAGATAGCTTGTTTCGTCTATTTCACGATCCCAAAACAATACTCCAGAACTGGTAAAACAAGTGTGTTTATTGCTATAACATTAATTCTGCTGTTTAGCTCAGAGTGTAACACCAGCCTGAGTCTCCTATTGTACTCTTTCTGGAGCTTTTCTTCCATTTCTGAGTTTGCGATACTACAGTTTTTCTCAATCCCTAGGTACTAGTAAGTATTTCCAGGTTCTAATTGCTTTATTGTATCTGCTTCTCCAAGGGATATGTTACTATGCTTCTGAATCTTCCCGCGTACCATGCACATCCTTGCATATTTCACAGTGCCGAATTCCATGCAGAAATCCTGGCTAAATATTTGAACTCACAATAACATTTTATATAGTTTTATTTTATCTAGTTTTATATATTATTATTTTTATTCGTTGTCCCCAACTAAGGAGCGTGTTTGAACTTATTTAGCACCATTATTTTTACTTTCTTCCCAATATCTCTTCATTCGTTCACTGTGTTTCTTTCTACGTTCTTCTGTCTATCCTATGTACTTCCTTTTAGGTTTTTCTCCAAATTTATGTTTGCCAAGCTCCTAAATTTTGTTCTATCTTGAATGATTTCCTCGGCAATACCAATTTTTTGTAGATCTTTGTGTATTTCCACTAATCAGTTGTTGCGAATTTTCAAGGATAGTGCCAGAAATAGAATTTTCTTTGTCATCCTGTTGTTATTCATTCTGTGTAGGTGTCCGTAAAGTTTTAATCGCCCCTTCCTAATCGTATCTGTGATCTTTTCCGTGACTTGATAAATTTCGTGTGGTTTCTTTCTCATCTAAATTCCATTTTCCGAGTTTGGTCCCGGGATTTTTCTAAACATTTTCCTCTCTCGTTTTTCAATGTGCTTTACCTGTCACCTTCCGCCAAATACCAGGGTTTCGGATGCAAAAAATGCTTCAGATTTGATGACTGTGTAACAATGTCGTAATTTTGCTTTTTTTATACAATTTTGTTGTTGTATCTGTTCCAGGATATTTTGTAAACTCTTTGCTGTGTAGCTGTTCTTTCTTTGCTAGTTTCGTGATTTACCCCTGCTGGTTGAATAATTTCGCCTAGATACTTGAATTTATCTTCTGTTTGATTGTCAAATTTGTGATTAACGTTTGATTGTCAAATCTTGACTTAGTTCCTTCCATATACTTTTTCTCAAATGAAATTTGGAGTCTGGTCTTTGTAGCCATTTCACGCAGTTTTTCTATGGACTGGATTGCTTCTTGTCTATTGTTGGAAAGGATTGCAAGGTCATCTGCGAAAGCTAAACAATCAATGTGAACTTTTCGAGAAGTCTGCCAATACTTGTCCCTTCGGTTTCTCTTTTCCTTTCACGAATAACTTTTTCCAAAAGTAGATTGAATAATGTTTGATTGAATAGTGGGGATAATCCATCTCTTTGTCGGACACCAGTTCTGATTTCGAACGGTCCAGAAATTTCTCCCAGAAACTTAACTTTTGATATTGTGTTGGACAGTTTGTTTTATCAATTCCATTGTTTTCCTGTCGACTTGGAATTCCTCTAGTGTGTTGAACAGTGTTTGCCTATCTATGAAGTCATAAGCCTTTTTGAAGTCAACAAAGGTGATTCCTATTTGTTTGGTTTTGCGAATTTCTAGGATGGTTTTTAGGTTTAGAATTTGTTCTGTACAGGATCTTCCTTTTCGGAAACCTGCCTGATAATCTCCTATTAGGAGGTCATTTAGTTTTTCTAACCTATTAAGAAGGGCTTTAGAGAAGATTTTAGAGATGAGTGAGAGGAGAGAAATTCCTCGGTAGTTATTAATATCTTATTTGTCCGCTTTCTTGTGAAGTGCACATGTCCAATCTTCGGGAGTATCTTCAGTATACCAGATGTCCAGTAAGATTTCTTGAATACTTTGGACCAGTTTTCACCACCTACTTTCAGCATTTCGGCAATTATTCGATCTTCTCCTGGTGCTTTGTTGTCATTTAGTTCTCTGATTATTTGTTTGACTTCTAATGTGGGAGGTTCTGAGTTTGGATTTGGTGCAAGTTTTTCAAAGGTGAGTTGTTCTTTCGGAGATTCAGTTTAGAAGATCCTTGAAATAATTTGCTAGGATTTTACAATTTTCCTTATTATTTGTTTCCAGAATCTCGGTCGGAAGTTTGAAACAGATTCAAGGTGCCTGGTAATTGGATAATTCTTCTCTGAATGTTCTGTAGAAGTTCCGTGTATTGCTCATATTTTCGTTTTTCAGATCTGATAATTTTTTAGGTTTGTTTCTGGATTTTGAAAAATCATGCCGAGTTTGATCAGTTTTATGAGAATTCCAGTTTTACCAGGCCCTAATTCTAAATTCTATGGCATTATCACAGGTGTCATAGGTGTCACAGGTGTCAGGTACGATACATGTTTGATAATTTTATGAATATTTCGACCAACAGTTCCTACGTTCCAAATTATCTGCCAAGAACGCTTTATCTGTCTCGTTATCATTTCTAGCGCCCTTTCTCTCATTTTTTATGACCTGGTTGTCAATTTTCACTTCACCTACTCTCTTCAACCAATACCGGAGCCGTATTCAATGGAGATGTATATCTACTGGCATTATTCCGAACAGATCTTCTACCCTACTTGTGTTGGCACTTCTAGCCCACACTTCCACTAAACCGAAGTATACTCTGTCTTTAGGTCCCATGGAGATTCCTCTATACATGTAGATTGTTCAAGTGATGGTTTGAAATATGTTTTACTGAGAGCAAGAATCACATGTCGGGAGGTAATTCTTCAGAAAGAGATAATCCTACGAGAAGTGTGAATAAAAGAAAAAAAAGTGAAATACTAACAGAGCAGAAAAGAATAATACTCATGAAATTAAGTAAAACATAATACTTGTCAGTGGAAATCCTTCAATCTAAGACGAATGGCGATGTTTCTGTAGGTATCCCGGAGCTACCTGCGTTTCTTCGCGGACCCACCGGCGGGTGCCCTGGCTGCGTTGAAGGACAGAGGTGCAGCGGCATCCAGGCTGCCGGGGCTGTTCGAAGTGGAGGAGGCAGCGCTGCAACCCGGCGTGGGTGCCACTACAGTGCAACTGGCCCTCCCGGTGGTGTTTGCCCACGCCGCTGCCGACGGACGTCTCCATCTCGCCTGTGTCGCCACCATACCCGCTTTCATGGGGCTGCAAGTGGCGCCCGCGCAGTACGCAGACTACCAACGCGAGGACGCCTCTGGTGGGTAGTTGTTAACGGACCCTTTTCTAGCCTGTTTCCACCGTGCATGAGACTGGACCTCAGATAGAACATTGGATAGATGCGGTCAGCATGGGCGATTACTACCTGCGAAGCGCCCGACGGTATAACCATCATATTTCAACTCCAGCAATTTCCGTACACCCCTTAGACGAAATACAATGTCCAAATCAAAATTGATTCCCATAACACTTTAGCCTCTCTTTAGACTGGTAAATGGTAAAGTATAATTTTGGCGTGTTTCAAATCAGCTTAAATGGTTTAGTCATTCTTCTTAATTTCTTAACCCTTTATGGAAATTTCTTAACTATCCTTTTTTTAACATTTGAACATATGTAACTTTTTAATTTTGTTTTTAATTTACTTTAAGTAAGCTTCAACTCATCCATTAACTGTAAAATTCCTCTTCGTAAGACTAATCCAGTTTCTGGAAGTAAGCAATAGCTTTTAAACATCTAATCTAGCCGGGTTCTTCGTAGGACTTCAACATGTTTTCATCTTTCGTCCATTTTCAAGAGTACTTTTTCTTCCTGTTTTTCCTTCATGTTGTGCTTGAGCTACTTGTACCAGCAATGCGAGATCTGCCTCTCTCTAGAGCACTCCACAACTATGACGTGACGATTGAATAGAACTACACATTTCGTTTTGTCCTTCCCCTTTCTTCCGGCAGCTCCACGTGGCAGAATATCGTCTATTTTTAGCAATTGTTCATAAACGTAATAAATGAAATATGTTTCTTGGGAGCTTGCGCGT
This sequence comes from Laupala kohalensis, assembly GCA_002313205.1. Taxonomy (NCBI): domain Eukaryota; kingdom Metazoa; phylum Arthropoda; class Insecta; order Orthoptera; family Trigonidiidae; genus Laupala; species Laupala kohalensis. The sequence goes on from NNCF01134402.1 coordinate 22,623, forward strand.
GCGATATATGGATCGCAAGCCATCCATATATCGATGTCTTCGACTTCAGAAAGACCAGTGATGAACACGGACGAACGAACACGAAGCCATAAGTTTAAATGTTCATTCCGAATTTATATGAGGAATTGCCTCCCTGTCAAATTTTATTTTTCATACGACTAATGTAAACTTACTACCAAAATATAACTTTCGGTAAAATCTGAACTTCGTAGACGGACACGGGGTTGAAATACGGTTAAAAACGTGTTTTGATGGACTTTTTTCTCTCTCTCCTAAAACTGGTTAACTTTTCAAAAAAATATTTAACACAAATCTATATTGTTACTTCTGAGAAATATGATTTTCAAACCTGCAGTTGCCAAGGACTTGCCCGCAAAAATTCAGAAAAAATTGAATTTAATATTTTGAAATTTAAAGCAATATTATTCGAGAATTTGTTTATGTGAATGTCTTTTAATTTAGAACAAAATCTCAAACATTTTCATCACGATTAATTTGGTGGCACATATTCAAACACAGGAAAGAAAGAAACGATAAAGGAGTATACAACCCGTTCCACACATTGTACTCACCACTTGTATAATATATGTGGGGTACTGTACATTGTACACTTTTAAGAGATCACGTCATAGAAAAAAATGAGAGATATTGTTTTTCATTTGAAGGGTAGTGAAGGTGCTCCAGTGTCACGAATAGACTTTCAAGGAATGAGGTGTTGAATTTTCGCACAAGAGAGTTTTACGTAGCCACAGAGAAAGTTTTCTTACGATTTTCTGAGTGTGTCACTACAAAACAAAATGAGCGGATTGCTTGCCCTTCATACTTCAAAAATAGGTCTTTCAATCGTCTCTCTGAGAACGTTATACTAAATGAGTTAACGTAGATAAGTTGAGTGGCGGGTACGAGTCTACCAGCCAGCATAATCATTTTGTTTTTCTTTTCAAGCTTTACGCAAATCGTCAGAGTTGAAAAATGTTCGAGGTAAGTAATAACTCTCCGCAGGTAGTAATGGCCCGTGTTCATCGCGTATAGGGAAAATATGTCCAAATATAGGCGTGTCCGCACATCACCGGAGTCCCTCAGACCAATTTTTCCTCGAGTACGAATGAAGACTGTTGAGGATGGAAGAGGAACTACAGACAGATAGACGTCCTGTTTAGATTAGAGAAATACATAAATCTTCAGTTTCGATGAAAATCATTAAAAATATTAATTGAAATTCCAAAAATGTTTTTTTTTATAAAATACGGAAAAATGGTACAGAAGAGTTTGATACATCAGTCAAAAAACATCTATTTCTTGTCCATAAGAAGAGAGATAAATTCGTATTAACCATGTGGAGTTTGTGTATTCTTAAACTAAACCGTTCGAGAACGGTAAAAAACGGATCATAAACTTCTCTACATCTTTGTTTCAGTACCATATTTCGAAAAACGCGTGAAGTACAGCTCGATGTATTCACATGCATCCAAACGTAGCAAATTTTAAGGTTGACCTGTTATATAGACAGAAAGATGATTACCTTTTTCTGAATAGCTGACTTTCTGTTTCTCAGTCGTTATTTAGCCTGCATTTGGGAGACGTTCTTTACTCACTTTTTTCAGAGGTATATTTTAACACTAAGGAGTTGGAAGTTCAAGAAAGAAAACAATTAAATTTAATAACATGTTAATATCCAAAACGACTATTCATATGCATATTTTGTTTTAATTAATCGTTTCACAATGTTTCGAATCCGGTTTGAATCTTCGTCAAGTATAATTAAACTCGAAATGTGTATGAAAGGTCGTTTTGGATATTAATATTTATTCTATTTATTTTGGCCTGTGGTGTACATGACCGTCTAGCCTTTAAGGTTATTGCAAGACTCTCTTATTTTACGTTTACTTTTATCTATCTGCTGCTTTTCTTCATTTAGCCGCAGGTGTTACGCAGCCACGTTTCCCGTCCCTGTTGCAAAGAGGCGGACGCTCATCTTCTTCTAACTCCTCTACTGCATCTGTCGTGCTTTCTTTATCAATCCTATCTGGGTTATATTTTCCACAAATACTTCATATCTTTGCTTTGTTTCTATTAGTTTCTCCTTATTCGCCACATCGAATACTCCTTCCCGTTTTTAAAATTCTAAATATTTACACCTCTCTTTTCCATAATATATGCACTCCTATAGTACACGCTCCGTTGTTTCCAGTCCCCTTTTATATATACAGCATTCATTTTCACGTTTCTGAATTCGATGTAAATACGTGCCGAAATCCCCATGACCAGTTAAAAATTTAATAACAATTCAATGTAAGGAAAACCATTTTCTATTTCCCATGCCAAATGTAACATCCTTTATATAATCGTATGTTGCACGTTTCTTACTCGTATTATCTCAACGTTTCTGCCAACCATGGATGAGTTCCGCTGCCAATTTCTTTTTCCAAAATTTTTGTTGTACTTCAATATTCTCCCCATTGACACAAATTTTTCCTGTTTTTCTTTATTATTTGCAGAAACTTAATCTTTTGTACGCACAAATCTATTGGCATGACATCTTGTAGTTCATTTATGGCATCCTGTGAAACTGTTTTATACGTGCCTGTTAATCTTAACAGACAGACCCGTTGAAGTTGGTTTAACTTTCTTTCAACCTTATACAATGCAATGCGACGTCCACACACTCTTACACCATAAAGCAACTTCGATCGTATTGCTCCCCTGTAGAGATTCAATACATCTCTGTTCCCAATATCTTATTTGCTTAATCCTATTCTCACGAGTATATGGTAGAGTTGGCGTGATTTATCGATCGCATTTTGTATGTGCGCTTCGGATGTCAATTTATAATCGATAATTATTCCTAAATATTTCATTTGTCGCACTATTTTAATGCACGTATAACGTATAACTTTAACGTCGGGTCACGTCTATTTCGTGATGTTAATCCAATGCACATCGCCCGAGTTTTTTCTGGAGAGAAATTTAACTCTAGATCTGTACATTTCCTCTCCAAACCACACAGCACTTCTCGACACCGTTCTTCTAACTCTCTATGGCTATCTCCTCCCATTTCTATTACTAAATCATCAGCGTAAGCGATGCATTTCGTTCCAATCGTTCATTAAAATATTTCGCAATATGGGTCCACGTTCTGACCCCTGGGGACACCCCTTCCGCGCTGTTCGCAAGATCTTTGCATTTCCTATTTGTAAGTACACTGATCTTTCGTGCAAATAGGAGCGTAGCAACTTCCATAGGTAGCGGGGTAATCCCATTTCCTACATAGTTGTTAGTATTACTCCCCACCTAGCATTGTCAAATGCACCTCGGTTGTCAAGAAAGATGCACAATATATACTTCCCAATTCTCTTCGATATATCATTCAATAACTGCTCCACAGCATCTATAGTGGATCTACCCTTTCGAAACCGTACTGCTTATTTTCCAATTTCTGTTCCTTTTCCAAACACTCCTTCATCCGTTGAATCATCCACTTATCCAACACCTTGCCTAAGATTGGAACCAACGATATTGGTCTGAGGGAGCTTGATAATCCTGGAATCACTTTAATGTCCTTTAAAAATAATCTTATTTCTACTATTTTCCACATCCGTGGAAAGTACCCATTTCTATGCATACATTGTAGATATTCAAAAGTTTAGTCACACACAACTGTACCGTTCCTGTGACGTATCATGTGTTATCTCATCATGACAAGGTGACTTTCTTTTGCGCATAGTCTTCATTATTTCCTTCATTTCCTCCATAGTCATTTTCCGCATCACGTCATCACCTTGGAAAGTATTATTTTCATCATTTTGTTCCGCTTCCTCCGTTCTTTCTTTCCCATACAACCCATATTGGATATTAATATGTTCTCACTTCTCCACTAGTTGAACCTCTTCATATTACTTTTACAATTCTTCCTTCTTGAAGCGTTGTTCGCGGGCTGAGCCAGAGCCATCGGCATGTGCGTATGGCATACGAATCCCCTCCCACGAAATGGTGCTATATACTTCTGCCTAGTCACGACACAAGGTATGAATATACACATATTCGAAACAAACAAGATTTATTCCTTCCCGTACACACTTTAAAAATATATGTTAAGATGTTAAGAAATAAACAACTCCTGGAATAAAAATAAACGCATGTGCCAGACTCCTCCGAAGGGCACAGGTATAGGAGTGCATTATCCACGCGGCCTTTGAGAGCTTGTCCACCAACCGCCACCATAGCTGGACAGAAAAGCATTAATCCATCAACCGTTAATTAACGAAGTTAACATTTTGATTATCTTTTTAACTTCTAAGTTAATTTCTAAAACCATTAACGCTTTTATTACCTTACTTTAGATTTACATTTTGTTAACATAGATCAGTTAATTAACTTCTAATTAACAGACATGGGAAAATATTAGACAAATACATTACAGATAGGTTAATGGAGTAACTCGAACTGAACAAATGTCTACATTACACTCAGAGGAACAGAAAATGCTAAGAGGGAATTTGAGAAAAAGATAAAAAATAGAGATACTGAATATGTATTATGTGCATTCGTTGATATAGAAGGTGCATTTGATCAGGTTCGGAGGGATGACATCATATGTGAGTTGGAAAAGAAAAGAATACAAACAACATTAAAAAATTTGGTACGATCACATTTCAAAAACAGGTTTGTGATAATATTGTGGCTCTTCACTTTGCGTTGTGTATTTGTGTAGCGTATTAGTTAAATATTTGACGTAATACAGTCCTCCCTTGTCTATTTAATCATCTACCCGGCGCAATCTACCAAATAATACATTCCCCCCAGACAACAGACGTATTTACAAATATCACAAATATGGCCTCCACACATGGACTGAACTAGCAAATATGTTTGCTTATACCAATGATGGACGTTCACAATGTTGACAGCGGGAGCTACAAATTTTTTCTTTAATTCATGTTATTAATACATGTTGCATAAATATAAAGTTACAAAAATACCATGGCAAACAA
>NNCF01134402.1:31611-50905 GCA_002313205.1 Laupala kohalensis
TCTCTACGAGACCACCTCAGAGGTCTTTGGGTTTCACAAGTTGAATGAGAATGATAGACGGACCCGAGAAGCGAACGGGATGGCGCAGTCGGTAAGCGCATGAGCGCGTAGAGCTCAAGGTCCCGGGTTCGAATCCCGGTCCCGTCTACCATTTTCATTCGACGTAACATGATTAAAATGTAATTGCGTTGTGGTGTCTTTGTTATTCATTGATATACTCTTATGCAATTTGAGATATAAGTGTGGTATATGTGGTAGAACATGTATATCACCTTTAATTTTTAATTCTAGCTGGCAGCGGCTTATTATAATTGAAAAAGCGGCGTTATGGTCTCATGAAGGGCGTATGAAATTTATTGATGTAGCAGATAAACGTAAACTCCAAGGTCTCCTGTGAATGTTAGCAGGTGCCAACGTCTCATTTTCCCGGAAGTGAACTAATGGTTCGAAGTTTACGTACACATGAAGAAGAGTTTTCTGGGTTCACGTGTATGCTAGGTGTCGAGAAACATAAGTATACGGTACACGGCTGTAAGTATGCGGCTCTTGGATGAGCACGAGATCTACGTTATGTCCCAATAATTCTTTTCCCAATTGATGCATAACTGCTTTTGATTTATTCAAATTATGTTGAATTATACTCATTTCCATAATCTGTTCTCTCTTTTTCTATCACTGATGCTCTTATGTACCCGGGACATTTCTTGCCATTCACGTTATGACCATGATTTTTCATGCCTTTTCTGGCGCAGTTAATGCATTTATTTATTTACTCTTCTGACGAGCATTCTCGAGAGTCTTGTGAACCATGACATTTATAGCATGTGCCTGTTGTTTGCCGACAATGGGCAGTTGTATGGTCAATTTTTTGGCACGTAAGGTAACGGGAGACAGTTACCAATCTTACACGATTGCCATCCTACATAAATGCAACAGGTGCTTACTGCCGCCCACCAGCAGGACGATGTGCATTTTAAAATCCACGAACCTTAATATTGTTTTTGCACCTGTCTGAAATCTTATTCTGAATTTTTTTACTTCAGTTGAGGGAAAGTTAATATTTATTAATTGTTTATAAATGGTTGTTCTTCTTCTTGCTGGGAAATACGGTAAATAATTATCTTTGGCCACTTCTTATTTTCCCTAATTTTCAAATTAGTATTTGTTTAATTGCTTCTTTGCGGGAATATTTTCTTTAATTGCTTTCTTAAGCACTTCCGTGCCTTGGTTCTGGAACTTTCTCGTTGGTTTTAATAATGACAGGTTCGATTTTTGGTGGCATGTTTTCAGTTATTCGTGCAGCATCTTTTGCATTATATACTACTCAATTGGCATAAGATTGAGTGATTGGACATTTCTTAGTTTCAATAATTGAGGATGTAATCTTCTCCACCACCTGATACATCGCCTTTTCAGGGATATCACAGCCTCGGCTCCAACTTGTAGGGTACTGTGGGTATTCCTGATCTTATTTAATGCTTTATCAATTTCTGATACATTTTCTACTTTTAATTTTCTCTGCGACGACTGTCTATATTTTAAAACATTGTGAATGTCGTAAGTGGCATCTCATGCAATTCTGTCAATTTCATATGATGAATTTTTTCAAATTCTTTTCGTTCTCCTTGTGTTGACTGGCGTTCGATCGTTCGCTTACGTCATCGTCCTTGGAGGCCGTTGCTTTAACCACGACATCGTCCTGGGAGGTCATTGCTTCCGCCACTCATTGGTTTCATCAGCTTCTGCGTACGCACGCATGCGGCATTATTACCATAGGATGAGAAATTCGTGTTCTTTAATGTTTTATGGGGTATGTTAGTGTTGTTTTCGTAATAATCAGATCAAAAATTACAAAGTACAATATGGTTTTCAAGTGCTGCATACCTGAATGTAATGGAAATTACAAACACGGGTACACGGTATTTTCTTTCCGGAAGATCGTGAATTAAGTAAGAAATGGATAGCAGCCATAAGACAAAAGGATTTCGTCCCAAGCAAATATTTCAAGGTACACAGCTCATGATTATAAAACAGAGCATATTTCTTATATTTAATATTCTTATAAATTATTTGTCTGTGAACCTTTTTTCATTACAAGTTCTATTTTACAGGTTTGCAATCCTCATTTTCATCACAATGATATAGAAAAAGAAATGAGAATGTTCGTAAAAGAAAACGCGAAAGAATTTCTGCTCCTTCGAATATCCAACGCCTACGAAATGGGTCAATTCCACGAAAATTCCTGTGTTGTACCTAACTTATCTGCTAATGCTTTTGTGTGAGAAAGTACTTTCCGAGGAAAGACGAATTATTCGCGAAAATCTAGTTACTGAAGGTGATTTAGATAGTTTAACTACCAAGACGAGGAAAGATTTGAAATCTGAATTACTAGACTGTTTAACGAAAAATAATTAACAATTTTTAAAAACTTTTTACATCAGGAAACGTGGGATGACGTGTATAACTGTGAAAACACAACGATAAATTCAATGTATTTTTTCAATATTCTTGAAGTATTACAACATTTGTTTTCCTATAAAACGCAAGTTAATTAAAGTAAACAATCACAATCAATGGGTATAATGGATTAGAATTTCTTCCAAAAACATACGTCATTTATATTATATTTCAAAACTCAATAGCCAACCACCCGAATTTCATGATTAAATCCGTAAATATAAATTCTTTCTTAGAAAATTGGCTACACAGCTTAAGTGATGGAAAATGATAAACAGATATTAGAATCGAACAACCGGACCAAAACCATGTGGAATATTGTACAAAAATACACATCCCCTTCAGAATATCGCCAAGAAAACATTTTTCTATTAGACGATGGCAAAATTGTATCAAATCCAAAGTACATCGCAAATTTGTTTAATTTGTTTAAATTGAAAAGTATCGAAATCCAATGTGTGTCCAATAAATAAAAAAAAATCTGACAAATTTACCGTTGTTTCGAGTACTGATATGATTGTAGTAGGCAAATTTGAACTTATTCCTGCTCCAATATTTACTGTGCTCGTGGTGTAGATGATAATATACAATTATTAGTATTTTACCAGTCGAAAGAAGTAAGAGAATTAAATGGTGTACAACTACCAAGAAGGGTGAAACATCGAATCCATGAAATAGGTAATGCTATAAATGCACTAGAAGGTATGGATGTTGAAACAGGGGAAAGTATATCTGACATCACCAATATTTTTAGAAATTTATTGATAAACTATGTGAAAATGATCCCGACAGAAAGAATTGTATTGTAACATTTCTAAAATATCAACTTCAATTGGTAATGTTCCAAAACAAGTCCTTCGATATCACCCACATTTTTTAAACTTTTTTCTTGTATTTTAAGTTCTATTCCACCCCATGCCTATAAATTTTTGAGAAATTTAGGACATATGATTATGATTATACTTCAACGCAAAAATGTATGTAGTAAACTAGATGCTAGTCTCTGAAGAGCAGATCCATACCAACTTATTATAAATAATACTAAAAATAAATATTGTTTTGTAAATATATTGTTCTTAATAAAATATTTCTGTTTTATTAATATATTGAATTTTAGTCATATGATCCGTCTGCATGTTTACTTAATACCGAATAAAATGACCTTATTTTAAAAAAACAGACATACAACAAATATAACATAACACACACACACATATAAACAGACGTTTAACATAACATATATATCATATTATATGTCTGTTTTTTTTAAATAAGGGTCGTTTTATTCGGTATTAGGTATCAAATTGAATTTTAATATTAGGTTGTCATTTTAAGGATCCGAGTTTTTATAACAAACTTCATCTCGATTTTTTAATGTAATTTAAATAGTGATATTATCATAATACAAAAAGAATACTCAAATATTTACAATAAACCCAGAAATGTTATTCTCCATTTCTTAATGTCACTTATTTCAGTTTGAGATAAAAAAGCTGTTATTTCACCGACAGTTCGTTCGAAGGCCTAACTGCGAGGACATATAAAACCAACACTAGGCTTTATAATTAAGGTGGCGTTTGCTGAGACCACGAAAGAAGATAGTGCAAAATTTACAAAAGTATATAAAATCGATTAAATAAATTTTAATTTTCTTCAACGCAAGCACACGAAAAAACACAAAACCAATCTCCAATGACGTCACCTCTACATCACCCTACTCATGGTTCTAAAACTTAAGTCTCATGGTACAAAAACATTTAACTGCAAAAAAAACAAACAGTGGAGCGCTCAAAATACCTGACCGCCTTCGACGAAGCTCATATAAAGACTAGTATATAAAAATCTGTCAATTATGGCCGCCTTGTGTATAGCTCTGCACGTGCAAGCTATTTATCCATCATACAGAAATACGACTAGTTACGGGGACCTACCGTACTAGCCTCATTCCCAGTTTGTTTGCCGACAGTGGCGAACCATCACTTTCCCTCCGGCGGTAACTGCTCATGTTACGACACTTTACCCATGAACGCACTTTACCCGACAATCTTTCATCCCATTTACACAGTCTTTGGTCCTTCTTCTGTCCGTTTTTACAACAACAAACTGAGAGCAACCAAACAAGATATCGTTTTTTGGAAACCTTGAATATTGGCGCAATCTTAATTCACGGTTTCACTTAGACTCCTCCTTAGGCTTTGAATAACCCGAAGACTAATTTCAATCTTCTGCAGTACGATAAGAAGAACAATCCTGCTGCGATGTTGACGATATATTTTCATATTATCCTCGACAAACATTGGGACTACATTCCTGTGTTTACTGACGGTTCCAAGCATGCTGATGGTGTCGGCTACTCCGTGATGTTTCCTCGTAAGGTCTGGGTTTACCGTTTTGACGACTTCTGCTGCGTTTACACTGCGCGGTGCTACGCCATACTGAGAGCACTGCGATCAAAAAAGTACTCCTGCGGATCAAATTTCTTCATTTGCTCTGATTTTCTGACTGCCCTTCAAGAAATCCAGATCATGTATCCAGCTGATAAACTGATCGAGAACATCCAAGATATTGTACTTCTCTCTAAACGTACGGAAAGAATATAATGTTTTGCTGGGTCCCAAGACACGAGGGAATCAGAGAAAATGAGGAAACGGACGTTTCCACGAAGGTGGCATGTCTTCTCCGCAATTCCAAAAGGGACATTGTAAATTCCTTCAAGATAAGAATACTGAGAGAATGAAACAATTAGTGATTTGCTGTTGAAGGGAATAAGCTCTCACTTAAGTCCTCTGTTAAGTCATGGAGCAGTTCCTGTAAATTAGTCAGGAGCGAGTAGGTTGTACTGACCGACCTGCGCATAGGACATTGTCCTCTCTCTCATCGGTATCTCTTGCAACTTGGCGATCAAACCGTATGTGAGGAGTGTAGATCATCTTTAATAGCGACACCTACTAATTGATTGCTGAAAATACATCAGAATACGGAGAAATATCGGTCTGGCTGCAGATTAATCAACAGTTCTCAGCAATGTAACAGATCATGTTAATAAATTATCGAATTTCATTCAAAAATGGATCGGGGCTCCCCCCATACGTTTTTGAGACGGTTTTAATTTACATTCTTCTTTCTTTTCTTTTTATTGTTTCCTTTAATTCTTCCTTTTCCTTCGTTTAGAAAATTAATGTGTTCAGAATTTTTCCACTTTTTAAAAAATCTAATGTATTAATCAACTATTGTCTGTCCTTTCCTATCATCTTCATGTTTAGATATGTGAGGGCTCTAATGACCTAAATGTTGGCGAGTCTTAAAGCCCCAATAATAATAATATAATATAGAGTCATTGTGGACGCCGCGCAGTCCGGGGCCGTACAATATAACCTTCTACATATATTATATTAACATAAACAGAACGGGCGTGGACACGCTGTACTAGAGCTCCTGTAAAAGACAATGGAAAAAGGTTTTGCTGGAATATCTTTCCTTTCTAATTGTGATTGTTTGTAAGGAGACTGTTATCAGAACCTGGTCGTAAAAATGGGTGACATTAACCCCAGTAGGGGCAAATATATTAATTTATTTCGAACATTTTGTGTTGCATTTCTTTAGTTACGTGTTCTAGTATTCCATAGTTTTCAATAGTCCAGATAATTTTGTTCAAGTAATGTTGTGCAGGAATTAAATATGGGTTATAAGAAGAGTGGCGCAAAAGTTTGAGAGGATTTTTTCGAAAATTAAATATGATATGATTAATTTGCTGCCAAGTATGTGATCATAATATATATGTTTACGAGTATTGATTTCTTTTCTACCAATTGGTATGTGCTGTGACAAGTCTTCTCAATTTAAGCAAAGGTATTAAGGATTATCCATAGCAATGATCAGAAAGAAATTCCTGATAACGACGAAGACATAAATTAAAATCACTGGGATTTTGTCGTGTTTGTGACACATGTGGAAGAAATAAATAAAAACTAATGGAGGAATTCTAGTGAATTTTAAATGGAAGGTAAAAACCTCTCAATGAATTATTTTTTCAGAATGCTGTAAGTTTGCTAGAAGCAGTGACTCAGTAGAACCAAAAACCTTGGTGGAGTGGGAAATTTCAATGCCCCATATTATCCAAAGGTACTATAACTAAATATTCGTTCTCGAGAGAAAGTAGATCCAGAGTGAGAAGTCAGCGCTGCCAATGATTATATACCTGGATAAAGTATTTTTGCCCCAAGAACATAACTGACCGGGCGATTGGGTTGTGCGTTAGTGAGTGGATACAGGTACCTATCAGACATCTTCCTGGCAAGTTTGGTACTTTTAGCGTGGATAGGAGCCACGCTACATGTACAGCCCATGTGGGAGAAACAAAGCGATATCACATCTTCGCGTCCAAACGGAAAATGCTATTGCGGTATAACAAACTAGAGCACTCATGAAATATATAAATGACAAGGAAAAGTTAATAAAAATTATATTTCACAAATGAAAGAAATATACTGAAAAATACTATAGTTAACAACAGGTAACGGGGGCATTTAAAGGGAGGCTTATAGCGGTAGCGGAAAACGAGGGGAGAAAAAAGGCCACTGCGGTTGTGACTAACCTTGATTTAGGAGAAGCTGTTGTGACTATAGGGGTATCGCCAACTCTCAGCTTATTTCTAGTGTCACAATGACCAGACATGAGGTAGTAACATCTGTGCGAGCAACAGCGGTAGGAAAACCGTTGGTGTGCCATAAGAGCGAATTGAGGAGGAGGACACACAAGAGATTAATATGGCACAACTTCACGAACAAGTAGATAAACTAAATAAATTTTCATTGGTGAAAAGTTTCAACGGTTAAATAGAAGTATAGAGACAAATATAATTGATGGGGTAGCTGAACTATGGCGTGAGGTTGATGGTTAAAAATAATTAATTAAATAAATTATTTGACGAAGACCGGGTGCGGGATAATTTCGAGAGATGAACAGAGAAATTGGAGAACGTACTTCGAACAGGTGTATCCTGTGGAGAAGAATTGGAATCCAAGATCATGGTACAGATGCGGATGCAGGTAGAGAAGGTATGTGAGGAAACCGTAAGTGTCCTGGATGAGAGAGTGAATATGGTAGGTGTACAGCGTGTGAGTACTGAGCAAATCACTGAGCAGGGGGAAGCTTTGTTGGAAAAAATTGGGCAGGTGGAAGGTCGGGAGGATCGGATTGACGTGGTGGGTCAACCGTAAACATATTCTGTAAGAACGGGATGTGACATGAACGGTGTTAGACTAAAAGTGAGATAATAATCGAACGAAAAGACAGTAAAAGGAAGATATAGTAAGAATAGTAGAGGAAGTATTACTAGCTAAAATGGATGCAGTTAATGTGGTTAGTAGTAGGATCACACGAAAGCAAGACTTGTTCGTGACATAACCAGATGAAAAGGGAGAGGATAAATTAAAGTAACTATTAATAGGATAGGAGAATTTATAAGTGGGGGTAATAAAAAGATTAAGTCTCGGCTCATTTTGTATGGGATTGACAGGATTTTACCAGAGGAAGAAATACTTAACAAGATCAAGCTACAAGACATGGAGATGGAAGAAGTAGATAAACAGGTTGATGATATACAGATTGTAAAGTGGTTTGGGGGAAAGAAGTATATAGGCAAAATTATATTGTGGAAATGACAAGGAATTTAGCAGAGCAGTTTTTGTAGAAGGGGAGAGTACGTCGGATTCCGTTACTTTGAACCTTTACGTTGCTATCGATAGCAGCGCAATGGCCATCTGGAAACGCACTGCACATATATGATTGAGACATTTAGATATTATGGGAATGCCAATTACAAATATGAGAATTATTTGAAGAAGAACGAACTACCCAAATGTGTTCTTTGCGTAAAGGGAACATAGGAAATTACTCTACACGGGAATCAGACTACGAAGAGTATAAGAAAATTCGAGACATAGTATAGACACTGACCGACTATGGAATATAAAATAGTACTCGTTAACTTACACTGCGGCATGCTGGAACCGAGGAATAGGTTCATTATGTTGAAAAACACCTGCATGTTTGTGCTTAGTTTAAGTAGGGAAATTAATGTGACAACTATTAGCTATCCGTAAAATATTTAAGGAGGGAAGAATTCAGCTATTCTCATAACCAACAGAACACTTGCTGCAAGTAGAACAATTTTGCACGTCATCTGTTCAGACGATACTATTGACGAAAGGATATCGGACATTAGTTCTTGTAAATGTTTAAATTGAATATAAACTGACAGGAAAAGAGATATTCGGGCTGGTTCCTGAAATTTTTGCAGGAATATAAAGACTATGATGGGGTGCTTGGTGATGATCGGAACGCTAGGACTACACTGTGGGAGATCGCGAACTCTGTGGGTAGGGTCTAGAGCGATTGATATTTCTAGAGGATTTGGCAGTATGTAGTGTACATCGAATTGTCGCCTTTGATACGGAGAAAGGGAAGGAGATAATAGACACTACTTTGCAAAATAGGGAGAAACACACACGGTAACTGAGTGGCTTGTTAGTGGCGAAGTAACGAGTACCATAAAATGGTGCTTTTCAACATACAAAACTTAGCAAGAACAACAGATGGGAACGACCATGAGTATGGTTATGGACGGGTGAACTGGGGGAAATATTAGAAAAGTACAGAAAATTTATAAGTACCATCCTAGAAGAGAATCTGGATGAACGGGTGGACGAGATACAGATAACATTGTTGCAAGAATTGTGGGGGGCAACAAATTAAGGGGACGGCATATCGAAATGGCAAACGTTGGTGGGATAAGACCAATAAGACTAGAGGAAAGGAAAAAAAGAACGCAATAGATGCCGTCGGATGTATCACAAGGATCGACGGCACGGTGGGCGAAAAGAGCAGTTACGATCACAATATGAACGGGTACGAAAAGACAATAAAGAAAGGAATTAGAGAGCGTAGAAACATTCTAAGAAGGGAATCTTAGAACTAATGTCTGGGGGCTCTCTTAAATAATAGGATGAGATCGATCAAACGAGTCCGGAGCAATGTCAAAGATAACTAAAAAACATTCGTGGATACTGGAAAGCAGTTATTAACAACCTCGTTGGTACCAAAGAAACTGGACATGACCAGCAGACACTATGATGCAATATAATATTATAAGGAATGGACAAATGACACGTATGTGACAAGAATGGTGATGAAGTTGAGTAAAAAAACGAATATGACAAAATTACGAATGAAATGGTTTGCAATATGTATGGATGATATGGGGAGGAGATTCTTAGGTTACTTAATGATTGTTATAATTATGGTTATTTCCCGGAAATGTGGAAGATTGACGTTATAAAACTATTCCTCTAAGACCGTATACGGAATAGGATTCTTTGTAAATTTTACCGCCCAATTTTCTTCCAGTTCTTGGGAAAATCCTTAAGATAATAGCGGAGAAAATCTCTGCGAAACTAACTGCTGACATCTTCAGCGGAAATCAAATGGATGTTTTGCCAAAAAGTGAATAGGGTGGTTAATGCTGTTAAGATGAGGCAAGAGAAATAGATGTGTACATCATGAAGGGGCTTTTGACAGTGTCGGCTGGGCGCTGGTTCAAGGATGTCTCAAGAAATTACATTTGGGGAAGAAATTAGAGAATATAGTGAAATCTTGTTTTAAGGATTGGTATGCTGTGCTTGATATAGGACATGAAAGGACATTATATGAGGTTAGTAAGGGATGTTTTCAAGGGATTCAAAGGAGTCCCCAATATTATAAAACACTTAACGAGGTATTGTTGGATATGGAAAAAGAAGATTCAGATCTTCGCATATGCAGATGTCATTATATTATTGGGGGCGAATATCATACCAGCTTTAGAAGAAAAGGAGTGGGATATATTGGGAAAGTTTATAGCAGCTAGTTCTCAGATGGATTTAACAATGTCTCAGTCTAAGACTATAGGGTTGGTATTCGATTTCAAGACGGGAGGGCGTGAATCAATATTTCGGCTGAATGGGAGGAGGCTAAAACTTGCAGAGATGATAAAATATCTCGGAGTGATTATAGATAAAAGATTGTCATTTTCAGACCATCTTAATTACGTATGTGGCAATGTTAAAAAGATATGTTATAGTCAACAGCGTGTGGGAATAAGGAAATACAACATTGGTAAATATGTATTAAAACAGTAATATGTGGGAGTGTTACTACCAATTACGTTATATTGTTCCAGTGCGTGGAAAAATCGATTACATAATATACATTTTGAACGTCGGCTAAGGAGTCTAGAACGCTTCTGTCTAATTCACTGGAGTAAATATTACCATAGTTTGTCAACACAAGCTTTCGAGGTGATATTAGGAATAATGCCAGCAGATCCGGCATTTGGATAGGGGAGACGCTACATATTGATGGTCAAGAGATCAAAAGAAGATAAGACCTGTCGAAGCAAATTAACGAGGAAGTTGTTGTTATGTTGGGCCATTCGATGGGAGAAGGTGACTAATGATAGTGATCTCCACAAATTCATCACATCAGTGCAATATGCAACAGCGAAGAAAAAGTTGTTTAAACCAAATCAAGCAATTTTGAAAATTATCACAGGACGTGGGGACTATCAGAGTTATCTCTTTTGGATGAAGATAGTAGAGGGCGATCAGTGTAAGTTTGGGAAGGGGAGGGAAGGTGTGAATCACGTTCTTCACGACTGTAAGCTCAATGATCATGAGAAAGAGCGACTAATGACGCTCATTAAGATAAATGGTGTATTTACACAGGTAATTGGCACTACTGTTGCCAACAGAGTGCCAATTATCTGTGTAAGAGTTTCAAGAAATTTTGACAGAAATGATGCTTGTTCGCAAGGTAATCATATAAGATATATGATAGTATATAATGTCCATATTCTCGCGGCGTGGACGGACATAAAGATAAGAAGATATCACCCCGGGTAATGTGTTTGTGGTCTGGTATTGGGTGTAGAAGAATATAAATAAAATTATAAAAACGAACTATATAAAAATTTTCACACAATGAAAAACTAAAAAATACTGACTCAGCACCTTTCGTAAATTATCTAAATATAAAATAAACATTCACAGAAATTTTACACAACATATTTATTTGCGAAATAAGGATATCTTGTGTTTAGGCCAAATAATTTTTTGTTTTGTCAACGTTTCGATGTGTTTTATTGTTATAAACCAACTTGTTGAACAGCAACAAATTTTATAGGCATAACAAAAAACATAACTACACTAAATACAAATAATATTACACAGTTCCATCATAGTTCCATTATCTCTCACCCACTTTAATTTTAGGTTCTCTCGTTTCCCTCTTGTGCTTCCCACTAGGCACTAACAACGTCAAAAGCGTCTTAGGCTGCCGACCGCCAAGTTTCTGTGCCGGACTCAGGCCGTCCCTTCCAGGAATAGACCTATACGTGCGCAACAGCCTATACAGCGCCATCTGCACCCTTTCCGCTCGCAATTTTGACATTACTCTCTTGAAGGTTTGTACAAGTCTCTCAGCTTCCCCATTTGACGGTGGGTGAAAAGGTGGTGCTCTAATGTGCCGAATGCCATTCCTTTTACAAAAACTCTCAAACCGTTCTGATGTAAACTGTACCCCATTATCAGTTACTAGAGTTTTTGGAAGCCCTTCCGTCAAAAATATTCTCTCTAAGACCTTAATGGGGGATGCCGATGTTGTTGATGTCATCAGCAAAATGTACGGATAATTTGATAGTACATCCACTACCACTAGCCACATTGCGTTAAAGAAGGGTCCTGCATAGTCCACATGTATTCTTTCCCATACCTCAGTCGCTGGAGGCCACGCTGCCAAACTCGACGCCGATGCACTTTCATTTGTTTGACGCGGCAATCAACCTCTATTTAGCTCTTCTATGTCCTTATTCAGTATTTGCCAGTAGCAATACTTGCGTGCCAACTGTTTTGTTAAGATATGCTCCAGTGTCCTTCATGCAACATTGTTAATACAGAGTTCGTTAATGATGCGGGGACCACTACAATCTGTTGCCCTTCTGTTTCAAACATTAACGCCCCTTCACATACTGTCACTCTCTCTAACAGGCGCTGTCTCGCTACTTCTCACACTTTCTTTCTACTTCCGAGGGCAAACTCTTTTCCATTCCCTTAGCCCTTTACCTAATATAATTGACCCTCCCAGGTGCCAGCTCCCTTTCCTTGCCTGTTTTTAGTGTCACCTTCTCTACCTCCACGAGGAAACCTGGCAATACTAACTCTTCGTCTTCATCCTCCTGCAAACACGCCTTCTCCATCTCATCAAAAATCACGCCTGGTCCCGTGGGGAGCCGCAATAACGCATCTGCATTGGCATTCTGCGCATTGTTTCTACAGTGGACACTGTAATCATAGTCCACCAAAATCAACAACCTTTCTATGGTTGCATCTGGCATATTCCTACCCTGACTTAATAACGGCACTAACGGCTTATTATCTGTAATGATGTGGAATATCCTTCCATATAAATAGTCATTAAATTTACGCACCCGCAAACTATCGAGAGCGCTTCCTTATCAATTTGACTGTGTTGTATATGGAGGAGGAAACAACGATAAGTTATAATGAATGCGGTTTTATTAAGATAAAATAATAGCTTTATTCCACCACTTACAGTGTCCAAATTCGTAATTCATTAACTAAGCCAGTTCACCGAGTAGCCAATGTCTTGAAATGTCTAGAGGTTGTTCCCAAGTAAGCCAATATCCTAGTAGCGCAGTCCGGATGTAAGTTAGGTCGTCATAGTAGTATCTGAAGTATGCAGTTGGTTCCTCGTACGCGCGTACCGTTGTAAAACTCTTTCTGCCGACAGCAGCGCTTTTCCCCTTCTTATAATGCGGCCGCGCGAGGGGAACACCGACCGGTGTAGGCGGCGACGCGGAGGGGAGGTGCTGCCAGGCGTGCTTCTGCTGTTCCAGGCTGCAGGTTTCCCCCTCATGTCCTCCACAATGTGTGGGCACCGAAGGCAAACGGATGCCCGCGCGATTTAAGTTGGTGGTGTTGCCTTACATACCCCGCAGACTGTTATTTTCTTTATGTTCGTTTAAAGTATTTGAAGCAAACGCCACAGTGTGTTCTTCTCCTTCCTTGTCCTTCTGCGACAGCACCAAAGCTACTCCATAGCTTGATACATCTGCCGCTAGAATGATAATTCGAACTGAATTAAATTGTGCTAACTGGGCCACCCTTATCAGTCACTCGTATGATTGATCAAACGCCTCTTGACATTCTTTCTTCTACAAAAAGCTACTCCTTTTTCTTAGATGATTTAGAGGGACCGCTGTGGAAAAATTCTTCATGAATTTCCAATAACAATTTATTTTCCCTAATACAGACTGCAACTGACTCAGACGTGTTGGGACTGGCATATCAGTAACCGCTCTAGTATTCTCTCCAGAATGCTTAACACCATCCTTGTTTAACACATGCCTTAAATATTTAATTTCTAACTTACATAATTCACTCTTCGCTGGGTTAAGTTGGAGACCTTACTCCCTTATTTTAGCCAATAACAACCTCATACTGTTCAGATGTTCTTCATTCGTCTTCCCTGTTACCATAATATCACCTAAATACTTAGCACACCCCGGCATTTGTGCTGTTATCTGACTGCGGAACTTCTGAAAAAAAACCGCTGATTATGCAACTCCAAAAGGCAATCTCTGGTACTGAAACAGACCCACTTGAATGTTAATAACTGCTAGCTTTTTGCATTGTCATCCAACCGGATCTGTAAATATGCATCCTTTAAATCCACTTTAGAAAAAACACTCCTCCCCACTAACTGGCTAAATAAAATCTCTTCTCGGTACGGGGTGTTGCTCCACTTCTATCTGTGCATTCACTGTTCTTTTGAAATCCCCACAAATTTTCAGATCTCCATAACGTTTCCTAACTACCACAATTGGTGTTGCCCATGCACTAGTACTTACCGGCCCAAAAGTTTATCTCTGCACTAACCTTGGAAACTCCAAATCCACCTTTGTCGCAGGGCGATGGTAACGTTCTTCGCCTTGTAGATCTTGGGAATTTACCCGTTCTTGAGCTGAAAACTAGCCTAAAAAATTACTGCCCCCAAGCTTATCCTTAAAAATTTCCGTAAATTCTTCTTTCAACGCTTCTACTTCACCATAGGGTACTTCGTCCTGTACTAGATTCACATTATCTTAGATTTTAAAACCGAACGCATTGAGTCCATCCATACCAAAAATATTTATGGCCTCAAAATTATTTATCACCATCACTTGCATCAGTCTGTGCACATCTCTGTACTTCATTCTGACCTTCAACATCCCTTTTACAACAATGACATTTTCCCCAAAATCTCGTAGTTTACGCTCACAAGCCATACACTTAGGTACCCCTAATGCATGATAAACCACAGGATTAATCATTGTGACGGGAGACCCTGTATCCCACAAGAATCTCACCTTCTTGCCCTCCATTCTGAAATCTATTCTAATTTTCAAGTCCCCTTCCGTATTCGAAATAGCATCTATCTCTTCACATTCAATGTCCTCCTCATTTCTTTATCTCTTGTACTCTTCTCGAACCTCCCTTAAATGACCTTTAATTTCACAACTGAAACATTCATTAAGTCTAAATCTACACCTAGTTCTCGGATACCTCACTCCACAGTATCCTCACTCCACGACCGCCTCACGTCTTTACATTTCTCCCTGTTGCTTCGCTTATTATCCTTCCTCTTTTCACTACCTTCTTCTTTACTGTATTTCCTTCGCTCCATTACGCTTGCTACCACATTTCCTTCTTCAATCTCCTTCATCACCTCCATGGTTGTAGCGATTCGTAAAACTTATGCTAATGACGGGTCACTTTGCTTTACTGCCTCAAAACGCACCTTATCTTCCGTCGTATATAATAGTCGTATATAATCCGTCGTATATAATAAAACAAGTCTCTAATCATTGACTTCGATTATTCCGACGGGGCATGAAGTTATGAAAGAATTTAATAAGCTTGAAATCAGAAGGGATTAATTTAAGAGCGTGTTCGAAATCACACTAAATAATACCTCATCAAAATAGACTAAGAAATAAATCAACACTGACATTTATAGTTAAACGTCAATTAAATTGACTAATTATAAATAAAATGATTTAAGTTCAATTTATAATAAAACAAAATATTGTTTAATGCAAAAGTGGTTGGTCGGTTTTTATACCAGATTAACAAATGTAAATTGATTGAATAAACTGTGGATGAAACACACAAATGCACATGCAATACAATAAACAGAGAATAAGACGTTTTCCTGTGAAATAGGAAACTTGAAAAACATAGTAAAACAAATGAAATTAATATTAACACATGAGAAGAGTATATAATACCAGAAACATGTCTATAAAATAATATATGTATGTTCGTAGATAATGAATGAAAAATTCAAAAAGCAACATAATATATCAGGAACAATGAATTAATAATTAGTCTGATATTATTAATAAGTCTTTCTGAAGTTATCTTACTCATGACAACGTCAAACAATTTCGACAAGTTCCTCGACTCGAAGTTCTTACTCACAGTTTGTAGCACTTGAATAAATAATTATATTTGTCCTCCCTCGATCAGTTTGAGTTCTGAAGAAGGTTCCATTTCAGTATACCACACTTAGAAGTTATTTGAATCTATTTGAAATATATGTTAATTTAACACAATCACTATTTAAATTAGTCAGGAGATGTATAATAGTATAAATCTCGTTTGACAGTACTAAATATTCACTGAGTAACATTAGACATGATTATTATTAACAAATAGCGTCACGCGTGAAAAAACTAGACTAGCACCAGCACGAGCGTGGCGTCTCTTGTGGAGTCACAATCAAGAATGAATTTCTTCTTCTTCTTGCATTTGACTGTCAACTTGCAGTTTTTAACACATTTTAATTGGCTGAGTATTACTGTATTTATTCACTTGTTAAAGTTGTTAAGAACTTATCATTGTAGTAAAACACTCACTGGTTTGTTCGAGAACATTCTGGAAAGATTCTTTTTATTTTTGTTTTTTAAATAGTTATGTTCTCGTCAATACGGAGGTAGTAAATGTTTATTAAGTTCGTTTATGTAGCCTCGCTACACGAGTAATCCTCTTCACAACCTTCCTTGCCACAACTAAACCTACAAAGCTCTGCCAATCCCTTCTATTCTGTAACCCACATCACATGTGTCTGTCCCTCCTTCTTTCTATTCTAAAAAAATTGAAACGCGCCGCCACTACATGGTGCATGTCCAAAACATCCCGCCAATTTCACCTTGATTTCTTTAAACGACAGCTTAATTATATCTTCATCCGAACACAGCTTATTAAGCTATTCACAAATATAGTTCCGAACATTACTTAGAAAGAAGCTCTTAGCTACTTCCTCATCCGTTACCGCGTGACACTGAAGGTGATGCTCTAGTCTTGCCACATACTGCAACCAGTCTTTCTTATCTCTATCAAACCTTGTAAATGGCGGTGGCGGCTGCTGCTTGCATACCGCCTGCTGAATGGTATTCAACTCTTCCAGCAGCACAGACATCTGTTGCTGTGCTTGCACCTGTTGCTACTGTAACATTTGGACTAACTGCGTCACTGCTTCCATATCGTGTATTCAAAATGCCTCATCTCCAATTAGTTATAAACCAACTTGTTGAAAAGTAACAAATTTTATTGGCATAACAAATAACACGACTACACTAAAGACAAATAACAATACACAGTTCCATCATAGCCCTGACCTCCTACCAACTCTCCATATCATAAATCATCTCGTAGCATAGTGTGGCTACGTCGAGCGCAGCCCATCACGAAAATTCCAACGGGAAGTTCCCCTCTTTATGTTGGTAGTTATATATATCGTAACTACCAACACTCAGGAAGAAGGTCAAAAAATAAAACGAAGAATATCTGCCAACGTTTCATTGTTTAATACAACGTCTTCTTCAGAGCATCATTCTCTTACAATATTATCTTACTCATTTTCACCTCTCCCTGTTACCGAACATACTGCTGTAATTGGGATTGGCGAATAGATTTTATATATATATATATATANTCATATTCTTGTTGGTGTGTGTATGTTATGTATAAATTAACAATGTAAATATCCTTTGTTGATGATTATATAGCCCTGTAGAAGATATAAAGAACATATCGAAACGTTGGCACAACAACAAAAAACGTTTTGTATACCCTAACCACAAGTTATCCTTATTTATGCAATATGGAGGCTGAAAATATGATCAGCGATTTTTAGTCTGTAGAAATGCATTTTCAATAGTCTTCAACTTAAAATTGCACCTTCCTTGCCCTCTGCGAATAAATATGTATCTTCTTCAAAATCTGTTTTTTTTCGGATTTTCCTCGCTCTACACTGAGAACAGCTAGGGCGCGTAACCTCTTTTGACCTCTTGTACTCTCAAATACGAAAGTATTAGTTTTAATGTACTAAAAGATCACTTGCAACTTGAGATGGATATTGAAATTGTTAGCATAATCTGAATTGTAATGCTCAGATTTGGAAAGACGCACTCATCTTCGTACATGAATTCAAGAAGCTCCTTAGATTTAATGTTTACGTTTTGTCTTGTGGATATTTTCATTAGAACATCCGATACTTCTGCGTATAACGGTTTTCCGTCAACATCACAACCATAGAAATTTCCAAATTCTTCAGATTTCTTTTTTAAATCGTCGCAGTCGTCAGTATCGTATCACCGTAGCTTAATATCTGTAAGAAATCCAAATCTGGCGTCGGTTTCATGCAGACGAGTAAACCTTTTGCTCATTTCACGTACTATACGATCCAGCGATCTCTTCATCACTCGTTCTATTTCTTCCTTAGCAGTAAGCCGAACGTCCATCGCATTTTCTCCAAACATATCTTCTTTTCGCCTTTGACGCCTTTCAGTCACTATATCCCATTCCTGGCAAAGATTAAGGCCTATCAAAAGTGAAACAAATCTTTCTTTCATTAAAAAAAGTCTCGGAAGGCGTCTATATCTAAGGCAACTGTTGAAGCAAAATATTAATATTGCTCTATTTGCTGAGATATGAACAAGTGTTAGAAATGTTACAAACAAGTTACAAAAGAAATAGAGAAAAATAAAACCACATACTGTCAACCCAAAAATGCCGGCACCGGTTCACACAAGTTCATACAGCTAACGCCCCAGTGCATAGCAGCAACGAACTGAACAGGGAGTGAGCATAGAACAAAAAGTGACACACACAAAAGGAAATCACATTAACAAGCAATGCCAACTGCTTGGCAACAAACATTATCATTAATTACAGATAATTTAAAGTTTTAAATATCTTCAACAGCAACATTATGAAAATTCATTCGATGATCCTGAAACCGTTTTTGAAAACGGTCAACTGAAGTAAGTACATTGTTCCGAAATCCAAACAAAGTCAGAATATCATAGGACAATATGCGATTATATTGAACTCTTGCGTCACTTGTTTCACGGGTTTGATTGCCATCGTCTGTCACGTCTTGAAGAACTTTCAGCATATCTTCAAGATATTTGCTAATTGGTTTAACTGCTTCAACTCTTGCGCTCCATCTCGTTTCAGACTCTGATTTTACAACTACAGGCACGGATTTCTTGTGTTTCTCCCAGCACAGAGTGGAATGGGAAAGGAATACCTAGAGAACTTCGATAATTTCGAAAAACGTGACAATTATAGTATCCTGCTTGATTGCATGTACACTACTGATAACAAAAAAGGGCACATTTATTTTTCTAAGTCCCACGCTCTGAGCAGTTTTGGATTTGTTAAGTTTGCAACGC